>KZ106894.1:606-107723 GCA_000504365.2 Pseudocercospora pini-densiflorae CBS 125139
CGTTTTAATAGTTTTCCAAGACCTAGTATAGGTATTATATAGTACTACTAGATATTCTCGTAAAGTATAGGACCTAACTATAGAAACGCCTAAACCTTACGATTATACCTTAGGCTCTTTACGAAGCCTTTAAGTATACCTATATATAGTACCCGAGATCCCCGAATAACGCTAAAGTAGTTGTAGAAGGTAGTAAGGGTACAAAGGAAGGTAGGTTACAAGGTGGAAGGTGGATTCACGTGGAAGGTACTTGAAGGATCGTTAAGAGCCTGATTGGAGGCAGTACTGAACAGGATCCTCGAAACACTCTCGGAAGGCAATCTGAGAAGACGCTGGCTAAAAAACCGTAGGGCGCACTCTGAGTCGCGACCAGATGGGGTTTGTGGGCGATCTGGCGGGTTCTCACCTGCCCAAAATGATACCTCTTCAAAGGATGTGGTTGCTGCAATCTTGTGGAAGGAAGAGAAGAGGGAGTTGCAGGAAATGTTGAGTCTTTTGTTTGTGAGTTCAAAGAGGCGGGGCTGGCTTTGTCGCACGCTAGTAAAACAATGCTCGTGCGGCGTGTTGGCAGAGTGAATGCCAAGCACTTCACAAGCCCAGCTCAAACTACCACTGATGCGAGAGCTGGCGAGCGCAAATCCTTATAACGAGGGAATTCCTCCTTATGCTGAAGCCAACGCTCAGGTCGTAGCTTTGATTGAGAACAAGATCTGTCAGGATATGCGCTTTGGATACATTTGTGGCTGCTCTTCTTCCACGTTGCGACCGCAGTTCTCGACCTGAGCACAGTTGAGGAGACCTCTCGTCCCTTATTCGAGCATCTTGATCTGTCACATCTTGCAAAGCGCTAGAATTAGCCTTTTCTAGCCTTCTTCGCAGATTTCTCGACTTCTTTTACTCCTGCGCGTTCCGTCTCTCATTCATGCGTGCCTTCAGCCCATCGCCCCACGCATGTGAAAGCAAAGGCCATATGCAGCGCACGGACTTCCACAAAAATTTCTCTTTCTTCACCAATAGCTTCACGCATGCAAACATCACCAACATACGTCCAGGATACGCAGAGGATCCGAAACAATACAGCCGCTACTTCCACTTCCACTGCCGCTGCCGCTGGCCACGCCCGTCATCATCTGGAGCCAAGTTTCGCCGATTGCCACCCGTCGTACTCGCCGCCACTGGACCAGGATGCACCATAAAAGCACGTCTCAGGCTAACATGGCACAAGATAGGCTCCGCCGCTCCACCACACCCAGCGTCTATTGCAGCGTAGACAAGCAAACCATTAAGATCACAAAAACATCAGCCAAACAGTCGCCCAGTGACAGCATTGATAGCGTCATCACAAGCATCCGCACCCTCAGAACAGCCTCTCGTGATTCACAGCATATCCTCATCACATGCCCCTTCAGCTGACAAGCATGTGACAGATCTGACAACCTCATTTACCGCCGGCTCGCGCGTCGCGCACATGCCAGAACTCCTAGAGAACATCCTTCTTCGCACCATCGACACCACATTCTCGTCCAAGAAACGTCTCCTCATCAACCAGCGCGTCTGCAAAGCATTCCGCAACACCATCAGCGGCTGGTCCGTGCGTCTGCGCCGCGAGCTCTGCTTCCCAACACCGAATTTTAGATGGGATCATCCCAGCGCGGGATGTAATGGGCTTCTCATAGATCGCTTGTCTGGGCTGAGGTTAGGCGACGGTACGCAGCTCGAAGTCAGTGTGTTGTGTGGGACAGTCAGAGATAGAGGGTTGGAGAAGGCGGATCTGGAAGTGATCTTGTTGAGACGTCGCGTGAAGGAGAAGGGTAGTGACTCGAAGACCGAGTCGTGGCGAAGGATGAAGCTGCGGAGAGATGATCATTGGGTCAAGGTCGTTGTGGCGAAGGGCATGCACCAGGAGAGGAAGGCGTGTGAGAGGCAAAATCCGACTTTGGGCGAGATTGTGAAATTTTTGTATCCGGAATTGAATTGGTGAGTAGGTCGTAGTTCACCTGAGATCTTCATCGGAATCCCTCTCCGCATATTACTAAATTTCATGTACTCAATGTCGAATCTGCGACCCCCTGTGCTGCTTGTCGAGTCCGAAGCAACCATATGATGAGTGAGGACATTGCGTATATGACATAATAGCAATTCCTCTTCACAACCCGTAAGCTGTCACTGGCGTTGTATCGGCTTGCTGACGTGTGCCCTTGCAAGCTTGATCTAGGCGAGCTTGTAAGGTGTGTGCATCCGGAGTAGACTCAGTGAGGGGCCTCGAGCTCACCTGGGGGTGAAAGCTCGCATAGAGTGGCTCCGCAATGTTCAAAGTTTTGTGCTCTCGAGGTTGGAACTATCATTCCGTGTCCTAGTGGAGAAGTCTGGAGCGAGAATGTCCTGAGGAAAGACGTGGCACGTAAGTGATTGCCAAGAAGTTCTGACCTCGATACAGAACCATGTTTTACTTCTATCTGATGAACGAGTGTACGCCATGGGGATCTGATCCAATAAGATGTAGACGCACACGCCAGCTGGAGTCGTTGTTAGTCGGGGAAAATCATAGATATGTGAACCGCCAATTGCTCCCTAGACCTCACACATTACATGAGGCTCACTTGAGTGAGCGGGAGTCCAGCTCAACTGCGAGGCGAGAATGGTGAGTCTGCAGGTCGCATCACAGGCATGGACTGCCAATTCAAGCGGAATGAGTAGTTGTAGTACACCCTCCCAGTTCCCGCGATCATGTTCGGATGCTGCTTCGACCATCTGTGCCAAAAATTTGCAACTGGTAGCCATCAATGCGAGTATAACAAATGAGAGCGCTCGGAAACTCTGGCTCTGGAAATAGTTGAACAGCAGAACGAATGTCCATATGATCGGCGCTCGAGTCGTGTGTATGGCTGACTTTGGATGAAGTCACATTCAGCTGTCAGATTCAGGAGTAGCATCCATTGGGAGTACTCGTGCTATCCAGAAGCTGTCGATTACCTGGGTCACTTTGCTTTTGACCTCACTGCAAACGACCGGCAAGCAGCATGATTAAATATTTGTGATGAAGGGTGAGCCTGGCTCTTCTCTGGCCACATTTCCTCTTAGGAGGGGCGGCCCGCAACCCTTTGTTGTAGTCGTACCACAGCACAACCAGCATCGAATACCTTGCCGCTCTGGAAACGTGTTCAGCTCGTCCAAATTTTCGTAGCTCGATTGTCGACCAACCACGCTCTCAAGATGGCAATGGAGTTCCAGCTCTGCTGCCCGGCGTTTCAGCCCCATCCAGCGCTCTCTTCTTCTTTTTCTTCTTCTTTGGCACCACAGCTGGCTTCTGACCATAGTTCGCCATTTGCAGATGACTACCACAAGTCAAGCAAGTGCTGTCATGCAAAGGCTCGCAAAAGATGCTGAGGCAGATTGAGCAGACAAAGCCGATATCGACGACCCGTCTGTGGCAGAAACATGCAGCTCGGAAGTCCACACCTTCGCCCTCTCCAGGCACGATCAGATGCTTCCTTGCTCCCTCGTCTGGCAGGTACGCGAACATGAGATACTGCAAGAATCCCGCTCGCGTTCTATCGTCAAGCGCCATGTAAATCCCTCCTGTCGCATCTGCTGCTTGTTGCAGGAACACCGTATCTCCAGCAAGTTTGAGAATGTCGATCGGAATGCTCATTCTTTGACAGGCAAAGATCGAGTTCATGATCGGAATATATTGATCTGCCAAATCTCCGGAGACTGAAAGAATCAGAATTCGCGACGTCAAGCCAAGCATGTTGTGGCCTTGATTCGTGCCAGCCGATGCCTCGTTGCCTCCTGCGACTGAGTTTGGATCTGAGTAGTTGAATTGCTGGCTGCTAGCAGTTCCGCTGGGAAGTGTTTGAGACTGCTTCGAGATGTATGCAAGAGCCCTCGTGAGCGCGCCTGCCATCATCGTCGCAGGTGTAGACTGAAGTGCCACAGCAGAGGTACTGCTCATCAGCCTTCTCAGGTTCGTCGTGATCGCATGCTCGATATGAGCAAACGGTCGATACTTGTTCGCATCATCAGGAGCCTGCACTGGCCCGCCTCGACCGGCCGAATCGCCATCTGCCATTTCGACATCTGTGCCATTTGATGTACTTCTTTGCGCCCGCGCTGGTGTTGGATATAGCCATTCTGCACATTCTGAATGACTTGCGACCACAGCTACTCGATTTGCGTGATTGATGGCGATGTGTGCATTGATGAAGACCAGGAGATTGACAACGACCTTGGAAAGGGATAGCGAATCCTCGAGCAACGCCCAAGCATGAGGATTTGTGTCGAGTATGATAGTCAGCAAAGCAGGCGCCTCGCCATCGTCCTTCTGACCAGCGCGGTCAGTGGCATCGATGGAATTCATACTGGGTTGGCTGGTCGCATGGTGTGGTTCTGTGTTGATGTTTGACGAAGAAGATGTTGAGTGTCTCGGAGATCATCCATTTTGTCATGCAATCACTTCTGGCACACCTTCACTTCTGCTCACGAGTCGCGATGTTTTGACAGGCATCTACACATTCACGTCTCCACCAACATTGCCTTCTTTTCCGACCTCACGTGCTGGTTCAGCGCGAAGCGAAGCTGTTGTGCTATGTGCTCATCCATACTCAAGTCAGGACTCTCACATGCCAGCAGTCTGTGCCGCAAAATGCTCTTCAAACCAGAATCATTCACGCCCTTTGACCGGGCCGGCGGGCCTCTGTTCCCGACCTCGTGTCGTCACCGCCAAACGGATGGATGTCTCTCAGTCTGCAGCTTCCCTTCTCACGAGTCACAACCCTATACATTCCTCGGCAGGCGGCAGGAGAGCTTGCAGTTAGAAGCACTGCGCTCAAGGTATACATGGAGCTGTTCCGTTGAGCTATTCTGCCCGATCTGGTAATCCCGCTCAACAGTCAAAGTCTCTTCACTCGTTCTTCCAGTTCTCTTCTACTTTCATTAGCTCGTCTCCAACAGAGCCCAGACGTAACGACTAAAACTGCTGTCTCCAGCACATTTTGAACACGATACACTACAGGCGACTTGTAGCACTTCAACATGCCCGAGACAGGCAGACATGGCGGCTCTTCTACAGTCGTGCTCGAACCTATCGAGCTAGAAACCATAAGCCAAAAGCAGGAATCATCAAAGAGCAAGCGGCCATCTCTTTCTGGACGAAGCCTTGGATCATACAAGCCAGATGAAGATCAAAGTCCCATTGACACACTACCATCACCCACAGTCGCCACCGAGCCAGTCGAGCGATGGAATCAATCCCGGCGCAATATTTACAAGTCTTCAGCAAGCTTCTGGGCTTTCATTATCATGGGACTGAACGACGCGACATATGGAGCCATCATCCCATACCTTCAGACCTACTACGACCTCCCATACGCTATAATATCGCTGGTGTTCTTGTCTCCATTTGTCGGCTATGTCGGTTCTGCTTTGATGAACAACATGATACATCTGCGATTCGGACAGCGTGGCATAGCCTTCCTCGGACCTCTCTGCCATCTTATCGCTTATATCGTGATTGCCGTCCATCCTCCGTATCCGGTATTGGTTGTCGCATTCATTCTGGCAGGATTCGCCAACGGGTTGGAAGACGCCGGATGGAATGCTTGGATGGGTGCCATGGCTAATGCGAACGAGATTCTCGGCTTCCTTCATGCCTTCTACGGAGCCGGTGCTACAATTGCGCCTCTCATCGCTACAACCATGATCACCAAGGCAGACTTGCCCTGGTATTACTGGTACTACTGTATGATCGCCTTCGCTTGTATCGAGTTCGCGACCTCGCTGCATGCTTTCTGGTATGAGACTGGGGCCAAGTATCGAGAGGCGCATGCAAGGTTGTCAAATGAAGAAGGATCGAGATTGAAAGAAGCTATATTCAAGATGCCAGCAGCCAGGACCACATGGCTCTGCGCTTCTTTCTTGCTCTGCTACGTGGGCGTCGAAGTGGCACTTGGCGGGTGGATTGTGGAGTTCATGATTCGAGTGCGACACGCGGCAGAGTTCCCAAGCGGTATGTCTGCCACTGGATTCTGGCTCGGTATGACTGTAGGCCGTATAGTGCTCGGCTTCGTCACACCGAAAATTGGCGAGAAGCTGTCTATCATGATCTACCTCCCCATTGCTGTTGGCCTGGAGCTACTATTCTGGCTTGTGCCCCAATTCTACGTCTCGGCTGTCGCAGTGGCTTTCCAGGGTTTCTTCTTGGGTGTAAGCACTCCTACACAATGGATTCTCAACGTAAGAAGCTGACATAATTCACAGCCCATGTTTCCAGCTGCTGTTGTGGCATGCACGAAACTACTGCCGAAACACCTGCACGTCTCCAGCATTGGCTTCGCAGCTGCTTTCGGAGGCAGCGGTGGAGCCATATTTCCATACGCTGTGGGTGCTATCGCGCAGGCAAAAGGCGTGCAGGTCCTGCAGCCAATTGTGCTGGCACTCATGGCTGTCTGCTGGTTGCTCTGGCTCGCGTTGCCAAGGATCAACAAGAAGAAAGAATGAGGCCATTGATCAAAGTGGAATGATAAGAACTGTATGACGACGTGCGTATCACTGGCACAATGCAAGAGAATCATTTCCAGAGAGGCAACGCGTGCCCTCCATATTCGCGATCATGTCTGACCAAGATCGAGATACTCGAGGTAGGCCGCATTGTGCACAATGGCATATGAAGACTTAGCAGACATCATTGACCACGCACGCATTCAGCTTGGTACCTCAGGTGTAGCGTCATCTCTGCATCGCAGGAACGCAGGGCTGGTGCTGGCTGAGACACGGGCCACGCAAGCCAGGTAGCTGAACCAGACCGCTGCTGCCGTAGATAGGCATGAGCGAGACTATGAGCAGTCCTGCGCAGAAAACAGGAGAGGAACAAATGTGATCCTGGAAGAACAGGTTGTCCAAAAGTCAAAAAGTTGACATTGGGGTATTTGATCTAGTCTATCATAGAAAAATGTATGCTTTGTAGAGCGCCATAGACATTATGCGCATCGTGCTGTTGAAACCGAAGCACATTGACTCTTGCTGCAGAGCGCTATAACATTATGCGCTCAATGCTGCAGAAATCTCTCCCCAACGCCTCGCTTCGCATCGGTTCCCCAGAAAATCCAGCCGCTCATTTTCATCTTCATGCTCATGCAAGGAATGCGAAAGCTCCTGCAAGAACAGCACCAACAAGTGCCATACTGCCCGCAACGCTACCGGCATCATTGGTGCTAGTCGATGAAGCCGTGGGAGTCATAGTTGGAGTCAAAGTCGTAGAAAGCGTGACGTTTGAGCCTCCGGTTGTGCTAGGCAGGAAACCACTGCTAACTGCAGTACCAGTGGAGTAAGTCGTAGAGAGAGTTGAGTTTGAGTAGGCAGTGCTGTTGGAGTACCAGGTTGATGCGCTCGATGAAGATGATGACCAGGTCAGATCATAGGTGGTCGATGAAGAGTCCGTTGTGCTTGACAACCAAGTAGAGGAAGAAGGCGTGCTAGTTGTGGTAGACGAGCTCCAGGTGTTTGGCTTTGTTCGTGTCCATGTTGAGTCTGTAGACCAGGTAGAATCTGCTGCCCAGGTGGAGGTAGCATCTGTCGTCCAGCTCGCATCCGTCGTCCAAGACGACCACTCTCCGTTGTTTGGGTTGCCAAAGCGAGGGTTTTGAGCTAACGCCGTGCCGGCGAGGGCAAAAGTGAGGCTAGCGATGGTATACATTATGTTGCTCTGTGAGCTTACTGTAACGATTGTCTTATGTGGAAGGACTTTGCTTTGAGTCGATGAGGTTGTTGATGCTTAAAGAGAGTGCTTCAACAAATGTGCTGCTGTCAGAGTTATACATCTTGTTGACCGCACATGTTGTGCACCGGGTTGTGGATCCGCATTGCGAAGCCTCGTGGCTGGCAGGGCAGCCTGACGATGCAAATAGCTGTAAGACCAACTCCGCCGCAGCTCAAAAGCCGTTGCGGTGATCTTTGTAATGTGCTTGTGAACAGACGCGACAGTTTGGACGCCTGTGCTGACGTCTTTTTTCAGCCTCGCCAAATGTCAACGTTGAAGCGCAGCCAGGGCGCAGCTGACCATTGACGGCTTAGCGTCATGCAGAGCAGATCCTGCATGTAATAATGGACGCTTACGCCGACCAAGCGAAATCCTTCGGCTTCTGGATGAATTGATATAGATTCGGCTCCATCAGTGTATTCCGAAGTCTGGATTCTCGCACGAAGGCAGCATGTTTGCACATCTTGGTCTGGACTCATGACATCGCCATGAGAGTTCGATTATCGGCATAATTCCATTCATGTTCATATAGCCTGCTGCCAGAGGCTATAACGCCAGAACAGAGGTCGTATTGCATGCCAGTCCGAGTCGCAGTAAGTCTCCCTCGTCAACGGCGCTTGATTCGCATATATGCCGTCTCGATCATGAAGCTATGGACACATGCCCCTCTGTGAGGCGTGACGGCATCATTTGCATCAATATGCCGAATTATGTGCATGGAATATCACGAACGCATCCAGACTGGGTCGAGTTGGTCACTGATGGCTGTTTGGCAACTTTTCGAGCGAGGCGGATTTCGATTGTAATTCGCGCCACCGCGTTCGACAGGCATATGCGGTGCGGCCGAGCTCCGTTGCAACGAAGTGCCAGGGTTTCGAGGCTGTTCTCAGCTGTGTCAATTTAAGCGTATCCTCTGTTGTCCATGGGAGTCCGTGTGCTCGAATCGGCGCACGGATACCCAAGTAGGTGGCTCGGGCGGTCAGAGATGATTTCCCGCGATGAGGCAAGGCATCAAGAACCGCTTTCCATGAATTACCACTGCCCAGCAGAGATGACAGTGTTTCATCTTCGTCCTGGGTATATCTTCGATGCGATGTGCCCTGAGATGCGCCTTTCCTAAGCGTTGCCAGCTTGTACCGAACTTTGTGCTGTGGCAGCTCAAGTACTGAAGCTATGTGAGAGACCTTGTGACCCTCTGATTCCATACGAATGAGTAGGTCAATCCTTTTGGCAGACCATCTGTCGTGCTGGACCCCTCGGACCTTTGTCCCTTGACGACCCTCAATCAGCTGTAGCCGTGAGGTAACACGGGCGCGAGGCAGTCCTAGTATTTTAGCAATGTGTGATGGGCGACGAACTTCGCCACGAAGACGCCTCAATTGCTCGTCTTCCCGTGGAGTCCAGTAGACTAGTTTCTTTGATACTACTTCCATGCCAACGTGTTTCTTTACTCTCAAAGCCCCAAGGGTCCGTCCTAGAGCATATGCAATGTCGGCATCGGACTTTCCTTCAGCGCGGAGACGGTGATACATCTCGACATCTGATTCAGTCCAGCTTCTGTCCTGTCTTTTGTATTGCCCTTTGGTACTCGTTGAAGAATGCCGAACGCATGGACTTTTGGCTATCCCTGACAATTGCCATCGCAACGTCACGGCGCGCGATGCTGCGTCGGATGAGAGCCGCAGCGCAGTTGCTTCATTGGCGTTGAGTAGAGTGGCGCATTGACAGCGTCGCAACATGATGCTGACGCTGACACGCGTCTGTGTAATCTTGAAGATTAGGGAGAGAAGTTCTTGAACGTGTTGTGGCTGGTAAACATACCTTAGCATGGATGCAGTGCCAAGAGTTTCGGCCATGCTGAATGAAAATTTGCTTGGAGTCATCCAATAGAAAGAGGGCGTGGCATGTGCCCAGAACTTGGAACAAGCCATTTTTTGCATACGAATCGACAACGTCACAAGTAATGCAGAAGCACAGAACTGATGAACGGCACAAGGACCAAGTACATTCAGACGACAAGGACTACCTACAAGCGAGCCCTCTCCAACGTCTCGGCGCTTTTGAGCCTACACCTAGCCTCCTGATTCAATCTCCTCCACATCCTCTTCCTCAACTCATGCCCATCCATGAAATCTCTAAACCACTCCCTCCTAAATTTTGGCAACTTCCTTCCCTTTCCATCCTTTACCTCACCACTCAACTTTCTCAGCGTCTCAAAGTACTCTTCGAAATCTGGATACACAAGCACAAATTTTGGCCCATCACCTTTCTTCGCGATCCTTTCTTCTTCCCACCTCTTCATCTCATCTAAGCTCGGCAAAGTGCCACGTCCGCTCAGCAGGCTTGCAGCATAGACAGCCTGCCATTCAAAGACTTTGAATGTAAGACCGGCGTTAACAGCTCCAACGAAAAGTAAAGTCGGATCGTGCTGCCAGACGACATGTTGGTATAGATCTGGGACACGATTGTTTCGAGTTTTGACAGTTTGGGATAAGAATGGAATCGTCCAGGTGTAACCTGTTCCGAAGATTATGTGGTCGACGTTTGCGATCTGAGTGCCGTCTTCTAGGTGGACGGTACGGCCTTCGACTTTAGTGACTGAGGGATGTCGTTGGATCTGAGGATGATTGAAAGCTTCATCGCCGAAGTAGAGGTTCTGTGTGTGGCCTATCGTGATGGCGTGGACCGGACTTGCAGCAACTGATGTTAGGTCGAAGGCGATGTCTGCTGCTGAGACAGAGACTCCTACGACCACAACGCGCTGGGAGGCATCAGTGGCATGTTTTGTTCTGGTTGATAGGAATTATTGACTGACCTTGCCTATGTAGCGATCTCTGCCTCGAAAGTGCTTGCTATGCATTACACTCCCAGGTCTCAACTTCTCAAGCTCATCAAGACCTGGAATCGGGGGAATATATGGCACATTATAATGTCCATTTGCGACGATGATGGCGTCGAATTCTTCTTGCCACCAATAGTCGAATTCCTTTCCAGGTTTTCGAAGGGTCACATGCCAGATCGATCCGACTTTCTCAGCCTTCTCGACGCATGTGTTGTAGGAGACGAGATCTTCATAGCCATTTCGTTTGATGAGACTCTGAATGTACTGTCGCATCACTTTCCAATGTCGATAGGGCGATTGATCGCCATACAGATTCCGAGACAAGTTGCTGACCTCTACTGGGATGGGTTCTTGGCTGTACTGCATAGCGTCCGCAATAACATTTGTCTCCAGATATGGATAAACTGTTGCCTCGTCAAATCTTGGTTGATCAGATTTTGGCAATAAGGCTGGCAGCGTCGTCGGTATTATCAGTGGCGGATCAGCTGTTCGATTGCCAAGACCGGCAATGTTTGGGACAGCAGGTGGTAATCGATCATCGCCGCTCCTGGATAGCATCAGCCACGAGTTTTAGGGTCCATCGCACACAATACGGCCTACCAGCATCCCCCAGCGTCAAGTCGTCTTTCGAACACTCGAATCAGATCGAATGTCTTCTCCTGCATCAACGCATCAATAGTGATGGCTCCAGCTGGACCGGCACCAATCACTGCAACTCTATTGATCGGGGTTTTGACCATGTTCGCGCTCAGGACCATTTACACTGCCAACGCCAGAGCTAACAGGACCTGTTTCTGGACAGTCAATGTCGCAGTTGCAGGTGCTCATCGGCGTGATGCTGTCATCCACCTAATCCCGACCTAGCCGACGAGCCGATCTGCTTCAAGATAAGAGCAAAACCTTTCGCCAGGAAGCATGTCCATGATGATTCCTCGGTAGTTATTGGTCGATCTTGGGTAGAAGACACTATTGGCCAGACGAGCGCGTGGATTCCACATGTTCGGTGCAGAGAGTAAGGATGCGATGGTGCAAACGATGGTGTGATGCATAACCCTTGTCTTTTCCAAGAACCGTATTCCACCAGCGTGCTGCCCAGGAGCTTGGGACAGAGCGTATAAGCAGTGCAGTCGATGCTGTCTCTGCAATGTCTTGAAGATGCGAGTGGAGTTGTATTGCTAGTCGGGCGATAATGTCTCCCGTTGAGATCGAGCCCGCTGAGAAACTGAGGTCCAATCCGGAGCATTTGGTGGATGAGGTCAATGCGAGTGATAAGACATCGGGAGATACGCATATCTCAGACTTGCCGCAGCTTAATGGAGACGAGAACGCGACACAAAAGCCTGAGTCGCAGGATGTAAAACGTGCGAGGAGAAAGTATGTCTCGCCGCGCAGCCATCTGTCGCGTTGCACAGCCAGCGAGACTTGGCTAATATCGTTTGTAGAGTTGATATGTCGGTGCTCTTACTCCTCGTCCTCGGCCTCCTCGTTTTCCAGCTCGACCGGATGAACCTCGCGTCAGCCCTCACCGGCGGCTTTGCGAAAGACATCAATGTTGATCAGAACACGATCAACCTCGGCAATCAGCTCATGTTCATGGGCATCGTTCTGCTAGAGATCCCGGCAAATATGATGTTGCAACGTCTCGGACCCACAGTCTGGATCTCGGCACAAGTCTGCCTGTTTGGCTTGATCGCCACGCTGCAGATCTTTGTAAAGGGTCGTATAGGGTTCTTGATGGCAAGGCTGATGTTGGGCTTTGCAGAAGCAGGCTATATTCCTGGTGCGGCGTACACACTGAGCAATTGGTACACGCGGCGTGAACTGGCAAAAAGGATATCTGTTTTCTTCTTCGGCATGTTCGGTGGCAACGCCATAAGCCCTCTCCTGGCCTCGGGGATCCTGGAGCTCGATGGCCAACGAGGGCTGAGAGGATGGCAATGGCTGTTCATGCGTAAGTCATCAGAAGGTGGTCTCCTCAAGGCCCAATATGCGCTGACTGGAAGTAGTCGAGGGCCTTTTTACCATGTTCATTGCTGCCATCATGGTGATCTGTCTACCTGGAAGCCCAGATGACCCGAATCCACTAATTGGACCTGGCTACATGCGTTTCAGCGCTTACGATAGGGCTACGCTTCGCGCTCGACTCGAAAAGGATGACCCGAACAGACGGTTCTCGGAAGCGATAGATCTGCGTCTGGTGTGGAAGACAGTCTCACACTGGCGGCGGTGGCCGCATTTTGTGTCGACATTTGCCGTGTTCTCAACCTGGTCACCTTTGATTACCTATACACCTTCCATCATGATGTCAGTGCTGCAAATGTGTTGTATGCTTGGAGATGGCTCTCTTACACACTCTCGCAGGTCTCTAGGCTTCACCCGAATCGCAGCAAACGCTCTTGCAGCAGTGGGAGCTTCGATGGCTCTTTTGATCGTCTTCGTGTTTGGCTATATCAGTGATCGGACAAACCGCCGAGGAGGCAGCGTCATTGCAGCTCAGACGTGCTACCTGGTAGTGCTCGTCGTGGCAAGACAAGTCCATCCACATGTTGGAAGATGGTCGAGGTGGGGCTTGTGGACTGCTGTGAACTCCTTCGCGGTCGGCTATCATCCTGTTCATAATTCGTGGGTTCAGCTCAACTGTCATGAGGCACGAGAAAGAAGTATCTCGATCGCGTAAGGGCATCTTATCGAGAAGTTTCGTAGAACTTGCTGATGTTTCCAGCATGTGGGTGATGTCAGCCATCAGCGGCCTGATGGTCGGCACACAGTACTTTCGAGCCGATGATGGGCCATTGTGAGTCTACAGCTACTCAGGTCTGAAGTCGCTGCTGATCGTTCCAAGCTACCATGATGGACTCCGGACGATGATCGTTATGGTGACGGTTGGCATCGTCGCTGCGGTGTTGCAACTCACAATATATGTGACTTACAATCGACAAGCGAGGCGTGTGGAACCAAACTTGGGCCTGTCTGTGCCCTCGATACGGTACACGCCGTAGGTGAGGACGAAATGTACGGAGAAGGTCACGCATCAGCAAGTAGAGATGCTAAGCACCAGGCTTGGTATGGAGTGGGCCTTCTCAACTCAACCAAGCAGCAACCACAGAGCAGCCCGAGTGTTACTGCGCGCACTCATAGGGCTTCTCAGCTTGAGAAATCGATATCCGCCAGGATCAGGCTTTCATGTACTGATGTCAACGACTCTCATCGTGGCTGTGTCGTTGTGACAAGTGTCTGGCAGCCGCAAGCCTGCAAGCCCAAGGCGTACGCCCTGGCATCTCTTTTGCTATTTCTACAAAGGTCAGCCCTTCAGCAAGGAGTGTTTTCAAAGTAGCTCTGTCATGCTCAGTCCACGATCGCCGTTTGAAAGGGTTGGCGTAGCCCAGATCCTTGCTCCGTTTGCGCAATACCTCTATTGAATGTCGAGGCAGTGCGAGCCGAATTGCTTCAATACTGTCTCCGCGCTTGAGGTGCGAATCCAGGATGACATCTTCCTCCTTCGTGAGACTCTCAGGCGTCTTTGGACGTCGGATGTAAGAGCCCATCCTGACCGCTTGTTCACGCAATGACTTTATTGAGCGTTTAGGAAACACCGATTGAATGGCCTTAAAGGACTCTCCTCGCTCCAAATAAGACTGCAAGATGATTTCTTCCTCCTTGGTGTAGAAAATCGTACCCGGAGCACTCCCTCTTGCTATGTGACTTCTGACGCTCGAAACACTCCTGGCCAACTGTTGGGCGATCTCAATGGGACCTTTGCCCTGAGCTTGTAGGTCAAGCAGTAATTGATGCTCTCCGCGTTGCCACGGCCTTACTGGTCCCCGTTCGCGTCCTTTAAAACTACGGCGGGAGTGAAGACCATACCTTCTGGTTATTCGTGCCACAGCGGAATACGTCCTGCCCATCAATTCGGCAATTCGACGCAGGGGCGTGCCTTGTTTCTTCATCTCTTTGACCTTTTCGATGTCTGTAGCGCTCCAGGTTATATGCCTCAAACCGGCGGGAACGGCGTGCTCCAAGGTCAGACGTTCTCGCACAGAATATCCTGGCCGCCCTAACATCTGGCCAATTGTTTTGAAGCCCATACCCTCATTCCGAAGCTGATGTGCTCGATCGATGTCTTCTTGAATCCACTCTCGACGAGTGCGATGCTTCAAGATATTGCACAGACTGAGTGATCGGTCCTGTCGTGCAGGCATCCAAGGGCATGGCTTCAAATCATATGAGCTCACGAACCCCGTTGCTCTGATGCGAGTGAGCAGCCGTGTTGAGAACATTGCCTGACTTGCTGGCAATCAGAAGTCCTGGTTGTGGAAATGGATTCCCCGCGAAGTTTTATCGGAGATGACGCGAAACTGACGCGCTTATAAATAGCTTATGTCTTCAACGATGCCTCCGCTTTCCGTAGTAATCGGGGCACCCATCACCTCATAGCTTCCTTCACAAATGTGCCATTTTCAACGGCTATCCACTATAGTCCTGGATTTCTCGATGTGAATTGCCCAACAACATACATCAACATGCCATCAGAAAAACCACCCAAGCCAATCTGCTCTGATAAACTCTCGACTTGTAAGTGCTCATACATTGCATTGATTTGTATGAATGACTTCGTGTGGTACTGAATCGGACTTCGAGCTTCAAGATTCGCAATGAGATAGCTGACAATCGGCAATTCCACCCATGTGCTTTGACGGACCTTTTGCAGGGAAGGAATGCTTTCAGGTAGCGTCTGCGTCTGCCTTCTGGAAATAGCATAGCTTGGTCATACAAGCTGCCACTGTTCGTCCGGGCAAGTGCTCTGAAATCTCGCGAAAACTCCGTCCTTCTGCGTGCAGTTGGGCCAAGGTTGCAAGTTCGTCCTCAGACCAGGAAACTCGCTTTCGCCCGTCCTTGCTAAGACCAAGAACATATGCTCGACGCTGCAGTGATTGTAAGGACCGAGAGGCAAATGCAGCTTGAACTGCGTTCCACTTGACCCCGTCCTCCAGAAGCGATTTCAGTTTTGCGTCTTCCTCTTCTGTGAACAGGTTTACAATAGATCCGCCCCTATGTATGCGGCTTCTTACACTGCTTAAACTCCTATGCATAGCTGTCGCGATCTCGGCTGGCCTTGCTCCTTGGCGGACGAGCTTGTCAAGATGCTGTACTTCTTCCAATGTCCAAGCTCTTGGCTTTGTGACAGGTGGCACCTTTGGGTGACCTGCCCGCCGAAGACCCATGTGGTTCAACTTACGTTCAATGCTACGGCAAGTCTTTCCAAGCATTTCGCTGATCTGCTTAATACTGACACCCTGCTTCCTGGCTTCAACGAGTTTCGAGATTTCGCTCTCTGTCCAGAAAGATCTGCGGACGAGAGAGCCGGCCAATATCTTGTCCATATATGATTTGTTCAAGCGTCGCTTCGTAATTACGGAATTGGCGCTGCGACCTAGGGATGATGCGATTTCCTTTACACCCTTGCCTTCGGCGGACAGCTGTCGAAGTTGGTCAACATCTGCTGCAGACCAGCGAGTCGTTGTATTTTTCGAAGCTGAGTGCGCGATTCCAGAAGCATACTTCTGCCCCTCGCAGGGTATTATTGACAGCTTTTGACTTTGTTTCCATTTTGGCAGCCTGCAAATATTCCTAAAGACGTGTCGGATAGGAAGCGGAAACGCTAGCATTGTTCATGGGCGGTATAAATGCCGAGAGCTCGTCAAGTTATGATTGCAGATAAGCGGTTCCAGTGATGTTCAGATGCATGTTCTTGTTCGTGTTTGAGAGTCTGCAGTGCAGGATGGAGCCGAACTGTTTTTGTGTACTTCTGTCCCAATTTGCTTTGTGACGTACCGTAGCTTCCGCCCTCTCACATCAGCTCCCGGCTCAGCTCTCCTTAACATCTATCACAACCAGCGTCGACCTTTTCATAGAATCATTTCTTACACTCATTCGGGATCGCTTGAGAGCTCACAAAGCTTGATCTCCTTCCATTCCCATCATTACATCACATCCACGGCTTCCATCATGGCCTCATCTTCATTCACCCAAAACGCCCTCTGGCTCGCACCAGCAACCTCAATCTTCCTCGCCGGCTACTCATTCGCAACCTCCCAAAACACAACCTCTCAAATCGCAGACCTACCTCCCCAACAATCAACGCCAATTTTCAAACGCATAACGAAATCCAGCTCCTACACAGTCCTTCCTACAATCCTCGTATCTTCAGCCGCATCAGCGATATTATGGCATCACTCCAGATCAGAACAAATTAAGAGATTACATTTGATCGCGGCAATCTCGACATTTGCTGCGATACCTTACTCGGCGTTGACGATGTGGGGAAGTGTGAAGAGGTTGCTGCAGATTAGTGAGGATCGGGAGTTGCAATTGAAGACGGAACAGAATTTGGAGGCGAGGCAGTTGTTGAAGAAGTGGACTAGGTTGAACTATATCAAGACGATGTTGTATGTGGTCGGCGCTGTGGCTGGGACACGGGCTGCTATGCTTCTATAGAGAGGCATGGACCTTGTGATCGATCTCTTTGGGCAAGGTAGGAGAATTTGTAGGAGTAAGATGTGAAGATAAGGATGGGATAGGTGTGTGTATGATATGGATGGATATCGACAGAGCTTTTGACTCAGCACCAGCTGTGAGATCGATTTTCATTGTGAGTTTCATTGGTATACGTGCCTTGTACAGGGGAGAACGGCGCCGTGTCGAGCGATCAGAACCCGAACATTGGAAGCTTTGGATTCCTGGCCCAACTGAGATTCAATGATGTCTACTTGGACTCCTTGTTCTGTGCGTCGGTTCGCTTTGCTGAACCAGGTTCCGGTCTAGCATTCTTCTTACGCCATTCAGCCAACTGCTGCTGGAATTCGTAAGCTTGTTTGAAGTCAACCCATACTTCTATCTTCCACACTTTGTCTCGATCTTCTGTGAAATATAGAAACCAGGCTGTGTGGTCATGAATGGTCGACCGTCCTTCAGCATGCACTTGCCCGTGCACCTTCGCGACAGCTATCCGAGCACTGGCATCACTGATGATGGGCTGGACGATATCGATCTAGGATAAAATGCCAGGTCAGTATCGGCTCTCATACTGGCAGACAACGCCGAGTCTTGAGTAGGCTTACTTCGCCTTTGAATGGTGCCAGATCGTTCAGAACCAGATCTTGCAAGTACTTTCTGTACTGCTTGTTGTTGCGGTCGGGGTTCCCAGCACTTCTCGGAAGCGTTACCTGGACGCAGTCTGAAGTACGATGCTCGAAGATCTTGTCCATCTGCAGAGCATCCTCGACGTTGAAACATCGATATGCCGTCAAAATGTCCATTGCAATGCGTCGTTGCTGCTCTGCAATTTGTTCGTCGGAATCTGATTGATTCGATGATGTTTCAATACTGTCCACGATGGTGCTCTGCATGAGCTGTCTCGTCTCGTCGTCCAGAATTTCTCCTTCAGCTAGTCTTTGAAGGAGCGTGCGCGCGAGGTAGCCAACGGAGACAGTTGATAAGTCCATGGTGAATCATTCTGCGGTATGCGACATTGACACGCCCGGCTCTCGGAACTCAATTAGTTGGCAAAGGCTTGATCGAAGACATCCTAAGATCAATCGTCGTTATTTCTGAGATTAGAGAAGGCCAGCATTCGAACCTCATAGAAATGCAAATATTGGCCGATCGGCAATAACGCTATAGGGAACATCGAGCCATTTCAAGCTGTGGGCTTGAGGCTTGAAGAAAGCCTAAACCAACCTGCTCCTCTCATCAACCGGCATGCGCGCTATAGTGATATATTGATTCGGCTCTTTGACTTCGATAGAGTTCGGGATGCCACGATCTTCGGCCGGGAGCATGGGGGCAATCGCCTGCGAAAGGGCCAATGATACCATGATCGTGCAGCCGAAAGCATTTGCAACCGAATCTGAGTCTGAGGACCGCTCTCACATGCTAGTATCTGGCCAAGTAAAGGCGTCCGATTTTGTGAGTTCATTCGGGATGCGATGTGATGTAATGACTATGTCCATGGAGCAGGTGAGGTGATGGAACGATTGGAGACAAAGGAGAGTTTCGGCGGAGCTCGGACCGAAGTCGCGAATCGATCCTTGTTGTTTTCCTCAACTCTCTTGCTCTTCAACGTATACCAGCGTACACACCACGCGTAGTTGACACAGCTTTCACACCTATGATAGACTGGAGCTTGGAGATGGACGCTTTTTGAGCGATCGATCAGGATTCGATTGTCCGCTGCTCCCACCTACACTCCGAACGATACACTCATGCAACTAGGGCCTCGAGCACAGTATTGGAAAACGAGTGGTGCCGAAGACCGATCGATAACATCACTGTCGAGCTTTCGCTATCGTCGTTCAGCTGCCATTTGACGAGTGCCAAAAGTCTGGGACCGCTGAAGACAATGGCGATTGATTATCTGCCTAGCGATCTGCTGGCTTCGCAACTGGATCAGATTGACCTTTTGCAAGCGATGTTCCCTGAGCAGGATGAGCTCAGTATAGATGATGAGAGTCAGCAATTGATTCGCAGTTTGAGACAATGGTGCGAAGGCACTGAGACTGGAAACCCGGCAAGGGTTCCGGAAGCTGTTTCGTTAACACTCACCTTGCAAGTTGTGCATGAACTCGGGAAAGCGCGGTCAATTTCTATGTACATCGAAGTACCGCTGACACGAGACACCACAGCTGCAGAAGCCCCACCGCTAAAGGTGCGAGTACGACAGCCAGATTGGCTGACCAAGGCAGAGCTCGCCCAGGTGGTGGATGGCATGCCAGAGGACGATACCTTGTCTGCCATCGAGCATATCAGGGAGCAGGCGAGCGACCTGCTCAGATTACGCCAAGAGTCGAGCATTTCCGTAGCGAACGCATCCTCGCAGCCGGTTGTGCGTGTCTGGTTCTACTTTCCATCGATCAGTACACGCGAGAAAAGAGACGATATAGTCAGATACGGACCAAGCTACGGACTTTCGGGCTTTCTTCTCGCAGGAAAGCCTGGACTCCTTTGCGTTGAAGGCGGTGCCCAAGACATCGATGACTACATGAAGTTTATCAAGACGGAGTCGTGGGGCGACATTCCCAGCCAGCACAAGAAGGTCTCGGAGCGATACCGTGAGACTCACGATGTCGTGAGATCTTTCAAAGGCATGCAGGAAATCACAGATCAGCTCGAGAAGAGAGGAGAAAGATCGAATCGCGGAGACATGAAGGCGCTCGAATCGTGGCTCGGCGAACGAGGTCTGGAAACGGCATTTGAAAAGGTGTTGATGTGATGGACTACGAAATGTGACATTCAAAACTGGGTATCAGAAGCTGCCAACCATCGGAAAAGCAATCTATCCTATGCTTCAAAAGACCAAACTTTTGGCGACCAAGAGCTATGCAGACGACCGGGTTGAAGAAGACATCATTCCAGATCGCTCTCCAGGGATCCTTCGCTTTTCTTGTCGCTGTCATCACTATCGGTCAAGGCTCTGTCACTCGACTCGTCTATCAACGAGTCGGCCCTCTTCTCTGTTATGGTCACCACAGGCGAACCGGCTTTCTTCTCAGTGATGGTCAACACTACGGAGTTATTCTTTCTCTCTGCCACCACCTGGAGGCCACTGAGTGACGGATGTGCCTCGATTAGTGCACGGAAACCTCCCTTGACACTAGAAGCTTCGAAGCCTTTTGCTCTCAAAACACTCGTTGCTACCCGAGCCGTGTCGCCGTCATAGCAAAGGCAAAGCAGCCTTCGACCTGCGAATTGGGATTGCAAGAACGATTGGCTGAAAAGAGATTCAAGCTCTGTCCATTGCCTGGATAAGACTTCCGGTGCGTAAAAAGGGCTCGGACTTGAGCTGTCTAGAGTGTCCAACGGGATATGGAGTGAAGAGGGGAAATGGAAATCTCGGAAATCCGCTAGCCGGCGGAGATCAAGGACAAGTTCGTCTTGTAATGGTAGAACTGCAGTTGGCAAAAGCTCCCATGCTTCATCGTACCGGTACTTGTCGACTTTGGTAAGGTCCTCGTTGGTGATCGGCGGGAATGCTTCCTGTCCGAGCTTATCGAAGTATTCTCCGAGATACTGGTAGGGGAGGTCACAGCAGAGGAATACCGCATGAACAAGGCCATCATCGCTTCGAAGTCGTGTGAGCGTGCTCTCCTGCTTGCGCTTCTCCAGGAGATTGAAGAGACCTTGCAAATTGAAGCCCGAGGACGGTCCACATAACAGCCCATTCCGACAGAGCTGCAATGACAATGAGAAAGAGTCGAAAGAGCCAACATGCTCGACATGGTCAACTGCTTGCTTCCAGGGAAACTCGACCGGCGCCAAAAGAGCATATGATCTTGGCCCAGGTACACGATCTCCGGCTGCTGTGCATACACCAAGACGGAAAACGCTGGGTTTGCTTTGCTTGAAGTAGCTGCCCAGCCCAGTCATTGTGCCAGAAGTGCCCATTCCAGCACAGATGATACTTATCTGAGGCAATTGCTGCAAGATCTGCGGTCCAGTCCATTTGACGTGCGACTGCCAGTTCGCATCATTCTCGTACTGGTTCGGGTTGATAATTGACTGTGACCGCTCTGCTTGCAGTCGAGCATTTTGAATGCCCCCACGTTCATCGAGAGGCTCTGGCTGTGAGGGTCCGCCGAACAAGGTCAACTTCAGCCCAAAGAATTGCATTAGGCGTAGCTTCGCCTCGCTTGTCTTGTTGCTAAGGTAGGCATGGCTGTCTGTAATGCCATGAAATACCCTGGCAACCATCGACATTGATATTACGGTACTCCCACTGCTATACTCGACAATCGTTTTCGTCTTCTCTGGATTCACCTCCTTCTGGAGCAGGTTCATTGCCGGCATGGATTTGACATTGTTTGCGGGATGACAAGACATCATCTTGGCGTAGATTCGGACACCATCATCGTAGTATGGGTTGAGGTGCGGAGGAAGCTCGACCAGTGGGAGCGGTGGTGCTGATTCAGGATCGAAGTATTTCTTGAACGAGTCGGTGCCCGTGTACACGTTAAGAGGATTAACGCTTGCCATGATGATTGGTAAGTCTGCACAGACTGTGTGCGAGCGAAGAAGTGACTGCCTCAAGAAGGAGATGGCAAATCTGGCGAGTGCTTTATAGACAGCAATTCGGCGATTCGCGTGGGCTCAGTCAAGCTGCAGACAAGACAGACAAGACATCTGGTGGCATGGCCTTCAGGCTGAGAGGCCCCACGCTTCACGACAGTAATGGATACAACAGTAGTCGCCACGCCGGTGCCTCTCAGACTCGCAGATGCAAGGGTTCACGACAGTCCACTACCTCGCGTCTCTTCAAGACTATGGAAATCATCAAGGTAGGATTCTGGGTCGGGTCAACATCGTAAAGAGCTTGCGACCTGGATCTTCTTACATTTAGCCATTTCCGGCCCCACGTGAGACGAACCAAAACCTTCCACACTGCATACACCTGCATATTCTTGTGTTTGGCGTAAGTAAGTGGCTTCAACAGATCCTGTCCAACTGCGAGAATGCCTTTGCGCAAGTTGACAAGCGGCTTGGCCCGAGCACCTTGATGAGCAAGTTTGAGTGCAAACTAGCAACACTTTCGGGGCTGGACTTCGCGAAAGGCAGTTGACACGACTATCTTCTGCACGCCGAGCAATACTAATCGCATCAAACACTGCCAACCAGGCGTGCAAGACCTTAGTGTGGGGACTTGACCGTGACGGAGGAGGCTTGGACGCTGCAACCATGGCACATCAATATCGTTTTCGACATATTGCCGAAGTTGGAACACAGAGTATCGGCAGCAGCATTCTGCTGATCATGCGTGCATTGCTTGGATATCCACTTTACAAACACGGGGATATCCATCTTGGTCATGTCCTGCAATGTCTAGTCTGCTCCGGCCTCGGATTGTGTCATGCTGTGAGAAGCTGATGGAATGGCGGTGTCTGGCGCTTCAAAACACCATTAAGGCCGCAACACGAGACTGCAGTAGACCGCGACCTCATCTGTACCCGTGAAAATTCCACGTCACATATGACCCCAGTGCTGTTCACGACCATGGACAAAGAAGCACGGGTTGAAGAAGGGTTACCCTCGAAAGACAGCTCAGCCGAACTGTCAACATCCAATGTGAATCACCAAGAAGAGAAGCCGAAACATCATGAGTTCAACGAGCAGACGCACTATGTGCCAAAATCAACGATCATCACCGTATGTGTTAATTGCTTCCGATTTTCGACTACGGAATTGACTCCGGAACAGATTTTCCTGGCATGCTCTACTGTCGACTTTCTTGCTTTGATGGACCAAACAACACTCGCCGCAAGTTTGACAATTGTCAGCAACGCACTCAACGCGGGCGATGAGCAAGCGTGGATTGCAGGCGCCTACTTCGTGTGAGTAGAAGACGAAGCCACGCAACAAGAATGACCCACGTGGAAGGCTGACATATTTCGCCACAGGACCTCCACGTGTTTCCAGCTCCTGTATGGCCGGCTCTCAGACATCTGGTCACGCAAAGTCATCCTGCTTATTGGTCTTGGCATTTTCTTCATAGGATCACTGGGCGCTTCGCTCGCGGAAACCTCGATCCAGCTCATCGTATTCCGTGCCTTGACTGGTATTGCGGGCGGTGGACTTATGACTGTGGCGCAGATGATTGTCAGTGATGTCGTGCCTTTACGCGAACGAGGCAAATATCAGGGAATCCTTGGCAGTGTCGTTGCATTGGCCCACGGCATCGGTCCAATCATCGGCGGCGCTTTGGCATCCTCGTCAACAAATGGCTGGAGGTGGATCTTTCGACTCAATTTGCCTCTCACTGTATTGACGACTGCTTGTGCTGTGTTCTTGATGCCGCTAAAGAAAGTCGAGGGAGACTGGAAGCTTAAGCTCAAGGCCATCGACTTCTTTGGCGCTCTACTCGCGCTTGCCGGAACTACGCTCATTGTCCTTGCCTTGACTTGGGGCGGCGCGGCGTATTCTTGGAACTCGGCTCACGTTGTCGCAACACTTGTCGTGGGTGCTTGCGTATCTGTTGGCTTCGTCTTCTGGCAATGGAAGGGACCAAGATATCCTCTCGTGCCTCTGCATATCTTCAAGGCCAAAATTGTCAACGGGGCTTGTCTTACCATGGCAATCAATGGCTGGAATTTTCTAGTCCAGATGTACTACATTCCGTCGTTCTACCAGATCGTCTATAACTATTCGGCGGTACGCTCTGCTGCTCTTCTTCTGCCGATCACACTTCTGCAGACAGCTGCAAGCACCATCTCTGGCCTCGTAGTGCACTGGACTGGGCGATATCGTGAATCAATCCTCTTCGGCTGGGCTTGCTGGGCTATTGGACTTGGTCTTTACTCAACATTAGATGCCAACGATGGTCTCGGCAAACAAGTCGGATATGCAATTCTGACTGGTGTTGGCTGTGGCAATACCTTGCAACCAGCTCTGATCGCTGTACAAGCCGGAGTCAATCGCAAAGATATGGCCGTCGTCACCTCTTTCCGAAACTTCACTCGCAACTTCGCTGGAACCATTGGCTTGGCTGTTGCTGGCACCATCCTCAACAACCTCGTTAGCGCTGCTGTTCGCTCTCTGAATCTTGACACGGAAGATACAGCAGCGCTTCTCAAGTCACCCCAAGCATACCTATCCGATCGCTCGACAGCAGAAGCTGATCAGATACGGCAAACCATCATCCCGGCGTACAGGGAAGGTTTTCGAATCATCTTTCTCATTGGAGCAGCTCTGGCTGCTTTCGCATTCTGCTTGTGTTTTGTGCTTATGCCGCAAGTGCCGCTTGACCGAGACGATGATCAGAAATTGAAGGAGGAAGGCAAGAAGTGGAAAGAAGCTCAGGTTAAGCAATGAGATGAACGAGGATACGAGGGTGTGGTACAAGGGTATAGAGAAGTAAGACTTGGCTCATCTTGACTGCGTGGGCAGGTTGATGTTAACAAAGCAGCCTCCCAGTCGTTGCCGACACCCTGCAAGCATGGCTAAAAGTACAGCTGGCCCAGAGATTACACAACACAGTGGACTGTGCAGACAAATGATCGGCTGTCCCCACGTTCTATGCTGCTCCGATTGTCCCCCAAGCCTCGGGCTGCTGGCGATGTCCCATCTTACTGCGAAGCTCCGTGGCCCGGGAGTCGAGCTCTTCGCAGTCGACATAGGTGCGGAAGCTGAATCCGTCGAATGCGACTCATTCTCGCACTTGCCTTTATCTCGGAAATGTACTGCATCGCCCTAGCTCCAAGCTCTGAGATCTCTGCTTGCCTTCCTCGCAGAGAAAGTTCAGATACCCTCTCACCGGATACCAAAATTCCGCGATGCACCAGAAGTCTCGACCTTGGTCCCAGCATTCAAGACCTGTTGCACAAAATCATGGCCAATGTCGAATTTGATCCCATCAGGATTCTTAAGATCTTCATCGGCATCTGAGACTCTTGTCAGCATATCGAATCTCGAACCAAAAGTTTCGAAACCTTACACCAGTCTTTATTAGCCTCAGGATGCGGTCCAACAACCCCAACCCACCCTTGTCCAAAGTGATTCAGAGTCGCAGCCGGATCACCATTACTCGAATACCTTGCCAAAATCTTCGCGTTCGAATTCTTCCCGAGCACCATCACAGCTCCATCCTGGAAATACATCCATCGCTTCTTCACCGTCTTACCAGATTCGAAAGTCCAATCGACTTGAATAATCGTATCATTTTCGGTTGTAACCTGTGAACCTTTTCTTTCAAGCTCAGTATTCGTGTCATCTCCCTTATTCAATAAACCAAAACCAGGGGTATGTCCAGCTAGATATGCACCAAGACAGAAACCAAGATATCGACCTCCGTTTTCCACGAAGTCTCGGATTGTGGTGTTGAATTGTTTCATGTCGTTTTTCCAGGTGGAGTCGACATCGTCTATGCATGAACAATTAGCAGCAATCTTGAAATGGCTATGATTTTTATCTGACCTCCACCACCAGGCTGAGCATAAACAGTCACTCCTTCCAAAGCCTCCGCATGCAATTTCGTCTCCTCATTGGGACCGACATATGCAACATCGATCTTCGTTCCTGGTGTTGACTTGAGAAGTTGTGCCACAGCTTCTGCACATCCTTCACAAGCTGCTGGACCGCGATATACCAATGCTTTGATCGATGGACTGCTCGCACCTTCTGCAGCGGCTACGGTCATGACTGCCGAGGACAAAAGCTTTTGAAACAACATCTTTGCGAAAGTACGAACTTAGTATATTGTTTAGTGAAATGACGTAAGCAGAGCCGTCGATCATCATGCGAGGTAGATCATGAATCCTACGGAACACGGCTGGCTTGGCTTCAGGTGATATATGTATGCGTGAAGACGTGTGGCGTGGCTGTGTCGTATAGCTATAGGCTCTATGTGAGTTGTGAGGGATTTTTTGATTCAATATTTGAAACCTCTCTCCTGAACACGCGTTTCAATGCTGGAGAGTTTTTCAACCAAAGCTTGTTGCACGTGCTAGTAGCTGATGTGGCGCAGGCAGAAGGTTTGGCTCAGACGAGGCCGAGGTATTACTAAGGTATAGTCATGATCTCTTGGTTATTACTTCCTCCTCAACTTCCTCATACGTGCTTTGTAGCATAAGAATTTCAATGCAGCTTGCTTCATCCCATCTGCGGCCATGCCGCAAAGTGTCTTGTCAGGCTTCTGGTATCTCCTGCTATGCGTTGCCCAAGAGTAATGCGTTCGTAAAAAGAGAAGAATGCTCTTCGCCACAAGCTCTAAGTCTTGGTCTGCGAAATGACTGATACCACCAATGAGTTCTTGATAGCACGATAATGCCGTCCTGACAGCATCGTTATGCATCTCGATGGCCATCATCAAGGCGCTCTCAAGGTCCTGCTCCTCGTCCTGTTTGGTCACAAGGAGTATCATATTGAAGCGCTCGCCTATCGACAAGTCTTTCTCCAGTCCGACAATATCGTTCTGCAAGCCCACGGCCAAGTTGACGCTGGCTATCAATATAGCATATGATGCTGTGGGTGTGTTGTCACGACGGTCAAGCAAGAGAGATTCCAAGATAGTGAAGAAGGGGTTTGCCTCTCTCGGGCCTGCACTGCTCTTCGCCAGCCAGACACCTAGCTTGGCGGCGTTGAGCAATCGGTAAAGCAGTCCAGCAAGCAGCTACTTCTTGACATAGGCAGCATGTTCCTCGGCGAGATTGCGAGCTTCGTCAAAGACCTCGCCGAGCTTCGAATTCAGCCAATGTCCGGTGACTGCTTCGCGACCATCGATGCCCCCGCTTGCCACGCATGTGCGAACGCTCTTGATGAGATACTGATGCTGAGACAGATACAGCTGGCGCCAGGATGCGTGGGCTTGGTTGTCTGGAGGAAATCTTCTCTCATACCAGTGGAGATAGATCTCATTCGGGTCTGAGTCCTCCTCCTCCATTTCCTCCCAGAGAAAGTAGAAGAACGATTTCTTGTTCTCGTCGAAGCGAAAGCGCATGAAGCGAAGATCGTCGTCGATTTTCACTGAGAGAGGTTCAGATTCAGTTGGCGGTTCAAGCAATAATCCACGTCGCAAAGTGATTGATCCTTGAATGGTGTCTTGGAAGGTACGACAGGTGCGTTGAATCGTGAATAGATGCCATTTGGTTTGCGACATCACATCGTGCGGGTGGGGGTCTCCGTATTCATCTAAGGGTCTCGGAGTGAGGAGATGGACAAGGATCTGCTCCAAGAGTTCCGTCGTGCCGAAGACTCGATGTGCTGCTGAAGTCGCCATGGCTAAGACTCGTCAGTAATTCGCAAACAGGAATGAAGTATGCTTCAGACAAACCTTCGACTAGTGTCGAGTTACCGAAGTACAACTGCCTGGTCAATCATGAATTGTGCGACAAATGTTAGTGGAGCAGATGGAGTAGAACAAATAGCGTTTGTATATGCAACACGCGAGCTCGGGCCGCAGGAGTCCGTGCACTGTCATGTGCGATTCGAGCCCCGACAGACCTTCACTCCAGCTTTCATGTGCCCTTGACAGTTGGACTATCAAACCTATGACGTAAAGCCATTTGTAGGGTAAGCCTTCTCGTGCTCGCTTCGGGGAGCAAGTCATGCCCGCTTCCAATGTTTGCGCGATGGAGACCAGCACTTGCAAGGAGCCGCATGATCGCGGAGCTGGCAGTGTTTGAGGGAGACCATAAAGGTTCGATGGTATCTTCTGGAGTATCGATCTATAGCTTCCCTCTATTCAAAAACTTAGTAGGCAGATCAACATGCTTCGCTCTCAGATACTCAGCCACATTCTTGCCCAAGAAGTCGTAGGACGAAGAGCAGCTGACACCTCGATCCAGGTGATCATGAAGCAGGAAATGCACGCCGTGGAGATTTGGCAGCTCCAAGCGATCCTGTAGCGGCCGTCAGTACAAGATTGCATGCGTGGAGAAGAGGTCGAACTCACAATCTTCTTGCCCTTATACTCATCTGCCAGGAGCCGCTTGATCGTCTCGACAGACAACAAAGACCTCAACCATTCCCATTCATCTCGATGTCGGACCCAGAAGCCGACATTTGCATTTGAGCCCTTATCACCGCTCCTGGCGTGCACGACCCAGCCTAATGGTCCTCTTGTCGTTGATCCAAAATCCGTGGACTTGACATTGCATGCGAGAGGCTCGCTAGGTTGCTGTGCTGGATATGTCTTGGTCTGCGCAGGTGGCGGTATGTCAATCGTCTTCCCATCCCACAAATGCACCTTGTGATCAACATCAGCTTGTGGTAGCAATGTGACATAATACTCGTGAATGGGCTTCGGAAAGCCCTGTCGTAAGTCGAGATGGAAAGTTGCACCAGGATATCCTTCCATGATCGGGTCAATGGCAGGCCTCAAAAATTTGGCTGGCATAATGTCCTTTTCATTTGGAGCTTGAACAAAGACTCTGAAGTCGACAGTGGCGGAGTTCTGGTTGGTAGGATCTTCAGCAGCGCTGCCATTCACCGTGAACTCCAGCTTGCTGAACTTGTCAGAGTATGGCTTCAGCTCATGCCGTATTTGCGCCTCAAGCATTCGTGCTTTCTCTGCAATGTCTAGGCCGCATAGGAACCAGTGCGCTTCCGCCTGATAGCCACCTTTCGCCGTAATGCCAATTTTCGTGGTGGGCGGAGGCAGGTCACCCTTGACGCCTCGCAGAGCTACACGGTCTGTACCGATTTGCTCGAACCATAGCTCATCCAGTACTGCAGTCACATCTGAATTGAAGTACCATGGACCCTGGATCTCATATAGCAGCTGCGAGGAGCACGTTTGTGTACTGACTTCACCTCCAGAGCCTTTGGTCTTGGTGATGATGACTTGTCCTGACCTCGAGATTTCTGCGATTGGATATCCGATGTCATGCCAGCCTTTGCTCTCGAGACTCTTGAAGCCAGTGAAGTTGCCGCCTGTGAAGACGTCAGCATTCGTAGCAGCATATACTCGTTAACCTTTCAGGCCTACCACAAACGTAGTTGCTACACTCAATCATGTGTCCCGCAACGAATGCGTTCGCCAGCTCGTGTATTTGGTCTCTGCTCCATCCATGCCACCAATATGCAGCACCGATAACAGGGCTTGCGTCTGCTACTCTTCCGCAGACCACAATATCAGCGCCATTTGCAAGAGCAGCCGCGATGCCTAATCCGCCCAAGTAGCATTGGGCGTAGATCGGCTCAAATTTCCAGTCTGCAAGCAACTCTCCAGTGGAGATGTTTTCAAACTTTGTGCCTTGCTTGCGCGCCTTCTGCACTGCATCGAAGACTTCGTCTCCGCTCACCCATGCGACTTTGAGATTTAACCCTTTCCGCTGGACCATTTTTGTGACGATTTCGTGCAGAGCCTTAGTGTCGGACGCTCCGGCATTGACAGCAAGCTTGATCTTATGCTTTGCAATGTTGACAAGTGCTGGTTCCAAGGCTTCCAGAAAAGTGGGCTCGTATGCTTCGCCAGTGCCTAAGTCCAGAGTGTTGGTAGGACGATGAGGCTCCTTTGCTAGTTGCGCTTGACGTTCTGTCCTCATGACACCACGAACGGCTATCAAAATCATTTGTCAGACATAAATTCGCAGAGCCAAGCATTTTGAGAGACAGACTCATGTTGGCCTCGCTCATCCAGTCTCCAATGATCACATCTATAGGATCAGCTGCATGGTTTGCAGCTAATTGGGCCATGGCATGTCGGCGATCGCTTGCAGAGCCAGATGCACCTTTCGAAAGTCAGTCCTGTCCAAGCTGCGTGATTTGACAGCAGTTGCCATACCTGCGATGCGAATCGGCCTAGTTGGATCTGCAGCCATTATGGAGTATTCTAGAGGGCTGCCCAAGCATGGAACTTCCCTAGTCATTAGCACGTGTAAATTGCTGCTTGAGATAAAGCTCGATGCTTGACCAGGACGTTTTCATTGAAGTCAAAGGACTTCTGACCCTCGGCACTAGCTATGCAGGCTCGAAAGCTAGATGAGGAGTGCGTGCGGAGATAACCGAGGAGTGCTGAAAAGGAGCACGTGATGTGCTTTGCCATAGCAGTAGAATGGTAGGCCTTGAGAGGATGTCCATTATGCCGTGCCATGCACTATCCTGGCAGAAGGCAGTCGCGACATAATGTGGACATCTGGGCCATATCATTGATGCCGTCAGGACTCAAGTAGAGCAGCCGCTGCCCACAGCAATTCGTTGTATCCGCAGAATTGAGAAGACTTGGAGAAGTGCTACGAGGACCAGAGCGAGCAGGGCTCCGACAAGCATTGAGTCTCAATGTCTGGAAGTCTGTTTTGCTTTCCACAGCAGTTGTTGTATGAGTATGTTCTCGCCTTTGGTCTTCATTGCTTCTCTCAAGCCTGGCAGTCCATCTAGACTTCTCGCATTATGTTTCACGCGGTACTGGCCCATCTCAAAAGGATACGGAATGCTCTTGATCGCGAAGTTCTCAAGCGTCTTGCGCTCTTGGAAAGAGCCGCGTGTGCCTTTCTCGGGATCGTGGAGGTATGTTAGGAGAGGTACCGCAAAGCCGCAGGATGTTTGTACTGTCATTGTGGATCAGCCTAGACACCAAGGTCATGGAAAATGAATTCCTGCAACATACCTTTCCAGACGTCAAGCAGAATGATTGCTCTCATCGAAGGATATTCCTTCTTTCCCATTCTCTCCAACCACATCGAGAATTCCGGATGGTCGGTCTCGACCACTCTGCCAGTGCAGAACCATCGCATGATACGTGGAGCCTTGTCGAAGCTGCAGAACATGATCGTTGCTCTGCCATTTTCGTAGACATGGCTGACTGTCTCAATGCCGGAGCCTGTCGCGTCCAAATATCCCACAAAATTGCCATTGAAAATGGTCAATGTCGCGGCCGGCTGACCCTTTGGAGAGAGATTAATGTGCCTTCCGGTCGACGGCGTGGATGCGATGAAAAACAGTGACTGGTTTAAAGCCCATTCCTGGTGGTCCTCGCGAATCGAATCGTAGAATTTGACCATTTCGACGCGTAACGAGCCCCTCTATGTGTGCGTGAATAAGTTCAAAGACCTACCTGCAGACTCGCCTATGAAACAACATTGTCTCGATGGAGTACGGTGCCATCACTTTGGTGTGCATGCTTGGCCTTGGCTTCTATACCTTTTGCACTCTCATGGTCGGCAACAAGGAGGAAGCTTTGGGGGAGAGAAGGATCGGAGCTGCATCAAAGCTTGCCTGAACTTCGTATAATCCATCTGATAAGCATTTATCTGATCTTGTGCTGAGGTCCGTCACCGGAGCATCAAACATCATTGTATGAGACGATGGATATCCTGCTGTTGAGGCGGAAGTCCACTTGCTCCTTCCATGCGTTCGGGCGAGATCGGTAACTTACTGAGCAGGCGCTGCCCAAAGTGAGGCCAGGATTGCAACGCCAAGCTTTCTGCAAGATCTAAGATCTCCGACTTCACTTCCCTTTCTCCTCTTTCACCACAACATAGTGGATTACAACAGGCACAGAGGGTCCATGCAGTTGCCTCGCAGCTCGTGTCACGGCTGCGACTGATGCATCGATACTCATGATGCGTCCAGTGCGCAAGGTCCGGCGCGACATCTCGCCGCGATCTTGCCGGGATTTCTTTCGCCCATCATCGCTCACGGAAGTCTGCTCACGGCACAGTGGCACTGTGAGCCAATATGAAGATGCGTCATACAGTGGAGAAATATGCAGTCATGCTCAGAGCCATGGGAAATATATGCCTGGGGCTGATGGACCCTCCAAGACAAGGGAGCAATGCCACAACTTGAGACATGCAGCATCTCGGGGAATAAGCAGCCATGTAGAGGCTGACTGATTCATGTACTGCTGTTGTTTTTAGACTTGATGATGCTGACGATGTTTGGCTATCCCGACTCCTTGCTGAATAGCTGCCTTAGACTACCGGACTCGGCGACAAGATATCCGACTACAGCCTCGTGAGGGTGAGCAGGAAGACCAGCTGCTGTGCAGCACCATGAGCGGACCAAAAGAAGTATATGATGAGCGGCTGTAGTGCTGTATGAACAGTGCTAATGAGTCAATGTCGCAGGTATACTGGACTGGCGCTCCCATGCCATTGAAGACCTGTGGCCGGCAAGGATCATGAAAGTCATGGTAGGCGGTCACGCTGGCCGTTGCGATGGAGAGCGGACGTGGTGGTTACACAGTGGACGAGCATATCAACCGGCAAGAGCTCTCGTAAGGTCGCTTTTCCTTGGCACTCCCGCGGGCGGACCGGCGCTGGACGGGACAGGTGAGTGAAGTCGATTGTCGGCGCGCGGTTGAGCTCTCCAACCTGCTCCAGCTCTGTCCGCTCTCTAATCAACCTCTTCCTCCCGCCAGCGCTGGGATCTCCATCAACGACCGCTCTGTCGTCATTACCGCTCCCGAAGTTGCAACAGCCATTGTAAGCACGGACCTGGCGAAACCTCACCTATTTCCAGCCACTCTGTCCTATTGTTGGAGCGTGACCAGCAGCGACAACAATAGCGAGCAGCTTGCACATTGTCGCCAGGTCATCAGAAGAATGTCTTCTTCCGCCACGAAAGCATTCCTCTTTGGCAAACTTGACCCAGCACACCTTCAACACCAACATCGAAATTCTAGCGAAACCACATTTCTGGACGGGAAAGCCCGAGACCTGCAGCGCACAGTGACGAGACTCGAAGCTTCAAGACCAAAACAGCACAAAGCCATCCTCCACCCTCACGACTTACCTCGACTCAGACTCACAATCCCAGACACAAGCGAGCACTCAAGACAAAAGCTGCCTACCCTTGAACCAGATCCATCATCAGCAATGACTAGCGCTACATCCAGCCGCATTTGCTCAGACGCTTTCTCACCAGAACAGACTGCTGCCAGCATGCAGCGCGATAATAGCGACCAAGAGCCAGCCGCGGCCTTTGGCATCAACGCAAACATCGCGCCATCAATGGGCTATTCCTATATGGGCAATCCTGTCTCACCATTTACTGCTACTCTCGGCAGCTACGGCTACAACACCATTGACACCCAGCTTGGCGCACCAGTCCAAGACCCCAACGCCTCCATGGGTACCACTCGTCACTACATGCCATCAGTCAGTGGCGGCATGAACCTCTACCAACCTCTGCCACTCAACAGCACCAGCTACGTTTATCAAGAAGAGAACGACAGCTACCAGGTGCAACCAAGTAGCCAGCTCGAAGACACGCGCGCGCCATCGTATCCAAGTTACGTAGGTGTCAACGGCACTCCACCATACGGCACTCCGCCCACAGAGCTTAACACACAGTACGACGACCCAGACGAGGTCGACTACAACCCCTTCGACTACCATCAACTGCCCCGCGACTACACCCGCTCTCCATCGTCGGCGCTTCACATTCACGGCTTCGACTCCAGTACTTCACAAGCCCCAGGATCATCGGAGACGGACTACGCCGAAGCTGCTGCTACCATTGACACCGACGACAGCTATCAGCCATTGCCTTCCTCTGCGCACAAGCGTAAGATTGCACAGCCACGTGCTCGTCGATCAATTCACAAAACATTGACACCGCCATCTTCTTCGGCCTCGCAGACACCACCTCTACAGCACGCTGAAGAGATCTCGCCTACTCGTGGCTCGTCTAGACTGATCTACAATGGCTTCGCCGATGCTGAAGCCAAGGCTTACAACCGCAGTCGCCTGAACATTGGTGGCGACGATTGGGACCACATCAAGAACAACCCAGCCGAGCACGTTGAGAAGCTCGTCGCTGCATTCGACCTTCCCTACGGCGATATGCCAGAGTACCACCAACTGTCCGACGCTGATCAAGAAAGGTGGATCTCTTACCAAGAAGCGCACATGGAAAAGATGAGCAAATTCTCGCCCGAGCAGATCGAAGCTTCCTGCTGGGTCCTCCTCAAGAACATCATCGAAGCTCACGAGATCGGCGTCAAGCGCCTTCGCTACCATCGCAGCGACTACATCGAGAAGTGCTCTGCTCACGTCGAAAGAATTGCAGAAGCCATTGCTCTCTACGCTGTCATCCGCTTCGACGTCGTGCGCCTCCAGCGCTTTGACGAGCTTGTGTCGACCACCAGTAGCGCCATTCAGCGCAAGATCTCCAACTTCAAGGGCAATTGGGGCAAGACCAAGAGAGAGCTGGAGAACGATGAGCGCGCCAAGGAGGCTGGCTTCGAGTACAAGAAAGTGCTCGGAGAGAAGAAGCGCAAGGCCGACGATGAGGCTGCGCCAGCAAAGGCCAAGCGCCGCAACACCAAGAAGGTCTCTGACCTCGTTCAGCGAATCGAGGCGACTCTAGAGGAGGGCGATGGCCCTCGCTCGGCCAAGAAGGCCAAGGACAAGAAGACATAAATGGACCATTTTGAAGCGTTTTGCGGGTTTGTTTCTGGGGTTGGCGTTGGGACTAGGCATTTGGAAGCGCAACCGGAGTATCATGATACCATGAATTGTGCGAGCGGCTCACCAGATAGGTGAGGTGAGAGACATTTTGAGTGAGTTTGGCGTTCGGTTCTGTAGCATTTTGGGAAGGAATTGTACTCATATCACCCAATATTCCAGCCTCGGCTCCACAGGATTGCACATTTTATGCTGATGGTGTCGGATCTAGGACATGCTAATGTGACCGCAAGGCCGGAGTTTACTATAGGTACTGTCACCGGGGTGGACTTATACTACTCACCTCATGGGCTCGAGATGGCTCGCAGCTCCACGCCTAAGTAAGTGTAGAGGCCGTCCCATCGATACTAGGCTGTGCTAGTCCGTATGCAGAGTCAGAGCTAGTCGAAAAATGCCTCGTGAGTGATTCGGGAAATGGTACCTGGATGATTCACATTCCCTCGTGACGCTGAGACAGCTCTGCGCGAAATCATACACTCTGCTCAGAATTTCAATTTCATGGGATGCTAAGGTAGTCACAGGGACGGAGCGAGACAGAGGAGCTACTACGGAGGTGGTCACACACTGCTCACCTCAACTGCTAGAAATTGCGAGCAGCTCACCGAAGAGGTAAGCATTGACGTCTCCATATCAAAACCCGACTATGCTGACCAGTGATCAGAAACAGAGCGATCTGAAGAACACCTTCTGAGGGAGCTAGAAGATGTGACCTGGATGCTTCACCATTCCCCGTGATGCTAGGACAGCTCTGTACGAAGGTACAGTCTTTGCTAATGGTGTCAGACATAGCCACTGCTATGACGAAGACAAGATTAGAATTGCTGAAGCTACTGACACGGGGCGAACATAGACCGCTCACCAGAATGGCTGAAGAGTGCGTGCAGCTCGCCGGGTAGGCAAGCATGGTGGTCTTCATTTCCGAACTCGAGTACGCTGATATGTGAGTAGAAGCAGAGCGAGTCGAGCGGTATTTCTTGAGTGGACTGGATCCTGAGGGCTGGCTGCTTTACGTTACGCCGTTGACGAAGAGACAGCTCTACGGATGTCTAAATGCTAAGGCGTTCAGGTACGTATGCGTAAGTGCTGAAATAAACATCACGTCAGAAGCAGGGAATAAGGTTTATCCTCGTGAGCTGGCAGATCACGCCCAGGTGTCTCACATTGTAAGAACAGCTCTATGGCAAGAGAGCTGCGAAGCGGCTCGAGTTCGAACAGGGCGAATCTGCTTACAGGCGCAATGAGGGAATATTGAATGCAAGACTCAAGTGAGCCGCCAGGTCATGTACAGATGTTCCACGTTGTCTCCTATACTCAGAGACAACTCCACAAGGCCATCAGTACTGAGATCTCGAGGTCAAGAGAGTACTCAGCTAATTCAGACACAGAGGCGGAGTGGTTTGAGCATTGCAGGACCAGTGAGCTCGATGAAGTCTCCTTCAGGCTCACATATCGCACTGAATGCCAAGGGAGCTCTCCAATGAGGAAAGTACTCAGGCCTCTAGGTCTCACCTGGACAAGGTTGGTCAATACGCAGAGACTGAGCAACCTTGGAGATGATATTCAAGCCAGCCAGCGGAGAACACAGGACTACTTCACATCGAGGACGGGCAAGAACAGAACTCCCAAAAGGGAGGAGACACCAAGCGCATCGATCACAGGCTGGACGATGTTATCATATACAGGAAGGGCGAGGGACTAAGATAATCTTGCTCAAGAGAAACAGAAAAGATCTCTGTGTGTCCACATCGAGTGTCGACGCACGATGACTCCGCCGTAAGATGAATTTTGAGCTTTCGAGCTCAACTCACGGCGCCTTCAATGCAAGCATGATCTCAGAGCGAAATTGGATTGGACCTGTATGGGCGACCCTTTGCACTCCACCAAACCGCCTGAACTGCATTGATATAGTGAGAGCGGCTCTATGGGAAGAAAGCCTACTCTGCTCTTCATATGGGATTATATGATGTCCCGAAACAAGACCGCGCCGAGTGAGTCCAGCCAAGCATATCAAGGTGAATACGCGTGTCTCACTCCGAGGAGTTTCTGACGACCATCGAATCAGTGAAATGTGCCTTGCGACTTCGGGTCGCACGGTAGACCTTTAGGAAGTGAAGTATAGATGTTGTGAGAGGGTGTGATATGCAGTATCTTCATCGACACCATAAACATAGACTAGACTATGCTTGCTCTCGCCCTGAAGTCCGGCGGTGAACTGCAAGCAATATAGGTAAACGCTCATCAATCACAGTAAGCAAAGCAAAATGCAGAAAAGCCAATCACCATCCGTGAAGCCCTGCATGTATTCAGGTCTTCTTCCGACCACCTCCGCGCTTCTTCGGAGCTGGCTTCGTCGTGATGGCGTCGATATGCGCAGCCTCGTCTGCATCCCCAAAGTGCTGCTGCACTGCACCGTAAGCCCAGTCTATCTGGGTATGCTGGTCGGAGTGAAAGGCTCCGCCGCCCTGCGCAGAGGCTGGAGCAGTATTCCCACCTCCCTGAGACACGGCGAGAATCTTCTGCAACTCGGCATGCTCGTGCGGCTGCAGTGGCTCGACGTGACGGGTGTTGTCTGAGTAGTGCTGGCTCATGGCGAGGCCAGTCATCTCGTGAGTCCCGCCGAAGACATCATCATTGCGATTGGTAGAGATCTGGCCAGGAGCCTGCATGCCTGCCGAAGCCTGCGCATGGAAGACCTGTCCATCGGCTTGTGTGAGATCGGGAGCGCTGGCGCTCTGCTCACGGGACTGCTGTCCGTCGCTACCATTATGTTTGCATTTCTTGTGCTGGCGAACGCAGTCACTGCAGCGAGTGCCACCAGAAACTTTGCGCTTTGAGACCGTGCCCTTCTTAGATGGCTTGCCGTGAGAGCCAGTCTCGAAGGAGCCTTCAGCAGGATGTGTCTCAGGACTGACAGTGGCCGAAACAGCGATCGTCTGGTTGTCTTCGGCGTTCGAGGTCTGCTCCATTGCTCCTTCCTGGACTGCCGGGTCGCCTTGGCTGTGTCCTTCGAAGGTGGAGCTGCGATGGCGCTTAGCGGCAGGCTCTGAGTCGGGACTGCCCATGTCAATGACCTCGACGCTCTTCTGTGGCATGGTATGGTGGTGCTGCAATGCCATCGGCTGCGGAAGGTGGCCTGGTTGTCCAGCCGCGGGTAATGGAGCAGATGGCATGCTGGTCGTCTGAGCTGGAGCAAGAACGCGTGGTATCTGAAGAGTGGGTCGAGTGCCTGGAGGCCAGAAGTGGCTAATGACTTGCTGCATGGGCAGTCCAGAGTTCAGCATACCCATGGCGTCTGTGACGGCCTTGGCTTGAAGAAGGGCAATGAAGTCTACAAACAGTCAGCAGTGGTCGAATGGTGTACTACGCAGAACTCACGAGGATTGCAGTATTTCGCATCCGTGACTGGGAATTGCATGCCTGGTGGGAAGTGAGGCTGGGCACACGGCTTGGTGGCAACTGTGTTATTGCCAGCGACTGCTCTCTGACCAGGCGGAGGACGTGGCTTGGGATCTGCCGCGCAGAAGTAGTCGAGATGACCCATGTTTCCGCAGCGGCCACATTGTTTGAAAGGCTCGGTGCAAGGAGTTGGGAGGTGCCACTTATCGCAGTTGTGGCAGAGCATCCAATACTGTTCCATCTCGTCAGTTCTCGAGTCCTCAGGAAGGCGCGACAGACACTCACCAGATAGCCCGGTTCCATCTTGTGGACACCCAGCGGACAGAAATTGTACGTATGGCCCCAGTACCCGCAGATGGTGCAATTGTTCATGGTCTGCGTGCATGGCGACGGCATTGCGCCGAGGTGGCAGTCGCCACAGTTGTGGCAGAGGTCGCTCATCTTGAAAGGGCCCCTGCCTCGAGTCGAATGGTCGCGTGAGAGGTAAGCTTAGACTTCTCGGATATCGCACCGAATATGCAGGTGTCGCTGTCGCGTTGTCGTGATCTTGGTCAGTGCGGAAGAGATGAAAAGTTTGCGTTTATGAATAACAGCCGTTGAAAGTGAATGCTCGCTTAGCACGTGGTGAGCTTTCGTGATCAGGCGACAACTCTTCATGTGCAATTGAAAGTGAGGCAGTAGCGACAGAGAGTGAATCAAGAAAATCTTCAATACTTCTCTTCATGCGATCCCGTACGCGAGAGGCCCATATTCACGCATCCTACCTCGATGTCCTACCTGGCGCAGACCACGCCACTCTGCCGGAGACCTACAGCATTCAGAGCGCACCTCCCGCGCCAAGTATCAATCAATGCGAGAAGAGCACATAAACAAGACGTGTTGTCCGATCCCTCCTGCTGCGGTCGTCCTCTCTCGATGTTCTGGAGGTTGCCGTTGTCCCGGCCTCTCTTCTTGGTCTTCTCAAGTCGACCAAGCTATAGCTTTGTCATTCTTGAGCATACTCAGACTGAGGCTAGATCAGCTCTGAATCCGCGCTGCAGCGACGAAATTGGGTGGAGATTGTTTCCATGTCATGAACTCCTTTTCCGAGCACGTTCTCATCAGTCATCAGCAAGTGGATTCGCATGAATCTGGACTCGCTCAATCTTGATCTTCTCTTCTGGTCGACTCCTCTTGTCCACTTTGACATCCTCCATCTTGTCTAGCGTATCCCAACCCTCCAGCACTCTCCCGAAAACAGTGTTCTTCCCATCGAGATGCGATGCAGCTGCAAAAGTGATGAAGAACTGGCTGCCATTGGTAGCCGCACCCTTGTTGGCCATGCTCAGGATTCCTCTCGCATTATGTCGCAGACTGGGCTTGATCTCGTCTTCGAACAAGCCGCCCCATATGGATTCCGATACTTTGGTAGGGCCCGACGCTGGCGATCCTCCTTGTACCATGAAGTTCGGGATCAGTCTGTGAAAGGGAGAGTCATCGTATGCTCCGCTCGCACATAGAGCGAGGAAGTTGTATGTGGTCTTTGGACAGGCCTGGCAGAACAGCTCCAGCTTGATGGGGCCATGGGTGGTGAAGAGTGTTACAGACATGCTGTCGCCAATCGCGTGCTCCGGGCTGTGATACCCTACCTAGCCAGCACAGCGCCAAGTCGGCTCAATCCTGCTCAGCTGGAGCGCCAACGCAGCTTCGAAGTCACAGTCAGCCGGAGAATTGAGGGGAGTTGCGAGGAGCAGCGTGGCGGGCGCAAGTTGGTATATGACCTGCAGACTTGCGCAGTGAGAGTTAAGGTCCAGATGTTTGGTGCTGGCAGCGGAAGAAGTCGAAGAAGGTTGGCCAGGATTTTGCAGTTCACAGGCGATCCCTTGATGCTCCGCACTGGTCAGCATCTGGTCTGGCCCGCTGAAACGTGTGCAAGGCTCCCTTCCCTTCCCGGCCGCTCCTCTCTGACGGTTGGCAGTGACACGGCAGAGAGTTAGGCGGAAAGCATTGTAGATTATTGTAGATTCGTTGCAGCGTAGAATCATCTTCATCTCCGTGACTCGACTATCATCATCATCTAGTAGCGATCTGAATCATCGCCTACTGTATGCGCAACGGAAGCGATTGCAACGGGCTCTCCACAAATGCAGCATCCTGAGCTGTAAGGCTGAACGTCAGGTCGCCGCGATCCAAGCTTCCAGTTCTACCACACCACTCCCAGCGCTCGACCGCACCCGACGTCGCCTGCTTGCACTCCATATCCTTCCAGCTGCAGCCATACTACTATCTCAGCGTCCGATCGCAATATATATCCGCCACAACGCGACGAGTGCAGGAGGAAAGCGAACGTCAGTGGGCGGCACCGCCGAAACGCATGAGGTGCCGCATGGTTGACAAATGACGGCACACCGACCACGCTGCGGACACACGAGCACGCGGGCATTCATGAGCGATGGCAGCATTTGTGAGGGTATCAGGCCCGCCCAATAGCAATTTTCTCGTAGGATACCCAGGAATCTCCGCGACGCTGGTATGTACACACTCCCCACGTGCTCGAGAGACAGCTCGATGCGCCTGAGGCCGCAATGACACGAGAATGTTACGACGGAGCTGACGTTCATGTGAAACAGCCGCGAATAGAAGGACGAGTAGAAATACGGCCGGCAGTCGGCGTCAGCGCACCTGTCAATGTCTCCCTCATCACAGTGTCGCTACAGCGGCGCGAATCGATAGCACCCAATGCCGACTCCTTCGTGCGCAACCTCAACTCGTCGAATCGGAAGGAGATGACGGACATAGTGGGCAAGGAGATGCTGCTGTTCAGATGTCCGCCTGGGAAAGAGTTCGAGCCAGTACTATGCATGGACCTACCCTTCGTGATATTCATACCCTACGGCAGAGGCGGTGAGGAAATAGCGAGGAGAGTACCGCCTGCAAGCTTACAACTGGACAAGCGGACGGCAGAAACATTCTACGAAATCGTGGTCACAGTGCAGCAAGGCCACCAAGAGCAGCGAAAATACCCATTTCCCGTACCTATATCCCGGTACGATACTCTCAGCACATTCGGCATGTACAACAGGCCCGAGAGCGCAGAACGCGTAACAGATCATCTCGTGACGCTTGGCATCAGCTTACCACGCTGGAGTTATGGTCCACTGGATCCTGTATCGGTGTACATCAAGCTGTCGCCGAACCCCGATTGGCTGAGCAAAGCGAAGCGTGTAACAATACAGAGTATCACAGTCGGCATTGACGAGGAGATCATTTACAACCCAGAGGGCGACGAGCCGACGCGGAAAGTCAAGACGCTGGCGAAGCATCAACAAAGTGTGGGCGTGAGAATGCCTGAAGCAGGCTACTTCACGAATCTCGGCTTGGTCTTTCCCGCACGAGAGCTGCGAGACAACGAAGGCGTATTGCCGAGAGGTAGGAAAGAGTTTCCCATGTATAGCGTGAGCGGCTTCACGACTACCGGCACGCTGTACAAAATCGAATACTACCTTACGGTCAAGGTGAGTTCTCGGCAAATGTGCAAGGTTTGGCATGCCAAGCTAATGTCTACTTCAGGCCAAGATGTCTTCAGCTCGCGATATCCTTCTGCGACAACCCATTGTGGTGTGCCCATTCGATCACGCCGGCTGCAAGGAGGAAATGGAAGCAATCGAGCAGGCCGCAAAGGACGCTGCGCATATATCGCCCGACAACCCCATGCTGCCCGCCGCCTCGATCATAAAAGCCAATGACCCGGCTGGTCTTCGCGCGCTTGGCGTATGCATGATCGGAGGACAACGAAGGCCGCTAATCGAGTGAGCTAAGTGTTGACACGAAATACGACGACTTGGAGGACATCATCGAGAGAATGATCGACTGCTGCACCCTCTATGTCCTGACGAGCAAAGGAGCATAATTGCCACACGCATCCCGAAAAGCTGGGCTAGCCTCATGATTCATCAGGCAAGAAGAAAACAGCAGCAAATCGATGGAAGTTGAACAGCGAGGTCACTCTCGCCCGCACCATACGAAGCCACAGCCGCACTCTGGCACACACCAAGCATGCAGCATCGATGCGCCGAAGAAGGCCTGACCAGCGGCGGAGAGATTTGAGAATTTGGATTTTGAACGAAGCGTCTGGATACCCATTTGCTTTTGAATATATATATATATGGGCTCTTGGACGCGGCACCTCGATTCGGAGGACTTTTGCGCGGCGTTAAGGAGGAGCACAGTAGCCGCATGCATATCCGGCTGGGCCTGCATTTGCACGGCGTTGTTAATGAGAACTACCACACACCATAGGTCGATATGTGCATGAGATGATGCATAGAAATGAACGATCGTGAAGAACGCACATGGAAAGCTATGGCAAGCTCGACCCCAACGCCATTTGCTTTGCCCTGCACAATTAAATGCTTGCAGATCGGAATGGTTCAACACCAATCACTGCGCTCACTATCTGTAAGTAAAGATCATTGCATTTCATCCGCAAAACCAGAGCTGAAACACTGATACATCTTCTCGCGAGCTACTTGCATTGCGCCCCGGCGCTTAGCTTGCCAAGACCAAGACCAAGCATCTTCAGAAAGCCTGATTGCTTCTTCTGCCCATCATCAATACAATCGACCAACATCATTATACTTGATACGTATCAGAACATGATCGACTCGCACTTATGCGATAAGTGTCGTGGACTCTTCGAAGGACAATGGGTGCACAAAGTGGCATTCAATACGGGCAGCGACAGTGACACTGCCTCCAGTAATGGTAATACTGGAAGCGAAGAAGACACCCAGGCAGAGAAAGAACTCTCGATCAATTACATCCTGGAGAATCCGGATTGGCTGCACTGTGCCTCCACGGACAAAGAGCCAACTGCCTACAGGCACAACAGCTTTGACGATGTGCAGCACTCTGCCAAATCTGGCTGTCAGCTATGTCGCATGTTATGGGATGCTGCTGAATACTCACTACAATCAAGTCACCAGCAGCCCAATTCCTCGGCTGTGTCAGTTGCATGGGTGAGGCCCGGCCAGGCGCAGCATCGCAGCGAAGACAAATCACTCCAACTTTACGTTTCTTACTTTATCGAGGGACAGGACGATGACGACGGATTCGTGTCGCAGGAAGTCATCTTGGAGCTACAGTATGCCAAAGGTAGAGCATTCTTGCCGTGCTTGGAAGACCGAATTTGACCATATGCAGATGTCACCATGGCCACAAACCAGTTCTCATCTAATCCTAGTGCCTCCATGCAGCCTCTGGCTGAGCTCATAGAGCGTTGGTGTCTCGCCTGCGAAGCTGATGAAATGCATGCCGAATGCAGGCCAGTCACAAACCCGATCAGGCAAGAACTTTCTGACCTATGGCTACCCAGTCGATTGATAGACACCGAGCCTGGCACTGAGAAGGACTACGTAAAGCTTGTGGAAAGCTCGAAAATCCGGAACAAGAGACAGCACGTTGATTATGTCACTCTCAGCCACTGCTGGGGAGGCAAGCTTCCCAGTCGACTTCTCTCTAGCAACCTTACGGACTTCCAGGACGCCATTGCTACCAAAGGACTGCCTAAGACGTTCAGAGACGCCATTGAATTTGTCAGACTGCTCGGAGCACGCTACCTCTGGATTGACGCGTTGTGCATCGTCCAAGATGATCCTGCAGATTGGCTCAAGGAGTCGCTGCTGATGGCGCATGTCTACTCCCATGCCGTACTAAACATTGCCGCAACTTCCTCCGCGGACGGTTATGGCGGTCTTTTTAAGGAGCAGGGCACAGCTCCTTTGGCGCCTTGCCTCGTTGAGGCAAAGTGGTCATCGTACAAGCGCGGCCGATGGTTGTGTCTAGACCACTCAACATTCAGACGCAAAGTAGAATCCGGACCATTAAATCAACGCACTTGGGTGTTCCAGGAGAGAATGCTCGCACCAAGGACCGTCCACTTCGCAGAAGATCAGATCTGGTGGGAGTGCCGCAAGTACAGGGCCTGCGAAACATTCCCGCACGGCTTTCCAGAAGAATTGCAGGCGTACGGATGGACAGTCGATACCGCGGGAAACTTCTCAGACCCATTCCAATCCATCTTTATGCCGGTTGGGGATCTCCTAGCGCAATTTCACTATGGAGACGATGAGAGTGCTTATCAAGATTGGCAGTGGCTTGTCTACAGATATACAGATACACGACTGACGAAAAATTCGGACCGGCTCATCGCACTGGCTGGGATCACGGAGACTGTCTGCACCAGGATGGGATGGCCTGAAGCGGACTATGTGCAGGGTGGTGGAGACCAGACCTGGCCAGAGGGCTCTTGTGGCGAGCAGGCTCTGGTCAGCCATCGCAACCTGGCCTCTTTCCATCCTGGTCATGGGCTTCATACAACGGCAAGGTCGAGTACGACAGAATCGTGGACCTGGGAAATGGTGACCGCACATTCCCAATCGAAATTCTCGATGTCGATGTTGCAACGACCGGCGGACCTTTCGGGCACGTACATCATGGTGTGATTCAGCTTCGAGCTAATTTGTCACCTATCGTTCTGGCGGAGCCAAATGAGATTTTCAGTAGGGCCATGCAACTAACGATGGCATTGCAGGACAACATCATTGACGTTCAAAGCTTTGCGGCGATTCTGGATGACCGACGAACTTATCGTGAGACTGAAAAAGGCATGTCGCTGTACTTTTGCCAGCTGGTCAGACATAATCATGCTCGGGTGAACTATGATCTAGTACAATATGTTGGATTGATCTTGCAGCGTACAGAGCCCTCGGCCTTGGGCCAGTATAGGCGTATTGGCTGGGCCAACCTCAGTATGAGTGGACGCAGCCCTCCTATACCATCCTCCAAAAGTTGCGACCACGAAATCAGCTTTATGGAAGATTACGGGGATGGATCCTTCACGTTCACCATGTGCTGATCACAGCTTTCTCGACCCACTTCTTGTGTCGATGAGATGCATTTGTTGCACCCAGATACCGCAGCCTACCTTCCTGACCAGCGTCCATCGCGAAGCCGCCAGACTGGCAGAGAAGACAGCTGTAAGTCCACAGTGGTGGTGGCAGTCACGACGATAATCTCACAGCGATGGAATGACAGAAAGTTGGGTTTTGCTTGAAATGCATACGTTGAAGACCAGTGGCAGGGAAGTCTTCGAGGGCTTGATCGGTTCAAGAGACGAAAGAAGTGTCAAAGGTGATAGGTCACCATTTCCACAGTCGACTTGTAGCAAAGCCTTGCCTTATTATCTCTTTCTCCTGATTGAAGGCCTTGAAGCATGACCGGCAACCCCTCAAACTGTGATCTAATCTCAGACGGACGCCGGCTGAACGACTGGTCCAGAAGACATCCGAATGGCCCAAATTCTATTGGTGCAGGACCAATGAATACCAAGCGATGCGGCCGTTGATACTATTTCCCACAAGGCTGACAGTTTTGTGATGCCAGCCAGTACGAGATGAACAGGTCTTTGCCGAAACGCAGGAGGCGGTATTGTAGGCAGCCTGCTGTGAAAGACTTCGACAGGTTGCATCTGCATCATTGCAGAGCTGACAAAAGTCATTCTAATTCGTGAGTGCCCGTCTTCTGAGCTACCATTAGTCCAAAGCAGCACAAATGAGCATCAAAATACTAGTGAGCGTGTGTAGTTGGTCGTGCCGCCGAAAAGTTTGCAAAAAAGCCTCGCATCAACATCTCGCAGCATTACCCTCTTCCTGAGTAGAAAATAAATCACAACTTTCAGAAATTCGAACTTCCAGCTAGCAATCGACGTCCTTCGCAGGGAACTTGTCAGGAGCTGCGGTCAGCCTGAGATGGCCTGTCCAAGTTCCTCCGTGACTGAATCGACAACAACCGACCACAGCCTTGCCGTTGTGCAGTCTGTTGGCACATTCCTCGACCGCGTTTTTGATTGTCTTCTCAAGTGCGGTCGTGTCACAGTTGGATCCGGAGGTGGTAGCCTTGAATGCATAGCCCGCGTAGACGCCACCATCGTACTCAGTGCCTAGACAGAAACAAAGTGTCAGTGCAAAAAACTTTCTCGTTACATTACCGAAGCTGACGAAGCAGAATGGCTTGCTAGATAAAGCTAATGCTCATCCAAAAGCTATCGGTGGATGATGTCTTTGAGATGCTTACCATAAGTCAAAGTGCAAGAGTTCTTTTCAGACTTCGCTTTGATTTTTGCTGCGATGTTGTCGTACAATTGAGCTGCCGAATTGGAGGAGAAAACCGCGGTAAGTCCCGTAGTGGCGACTGTAGCGGTTGCGACGATGACCTCAATAGCTTTCCTGCCTGCAACAAACGAAAGTAAGCAGCTGCCAATACAGTGAGCTGCGCTTGAAATACATACGTTGGAGACCAGTAGCACTCAAGAGAGGAGAGTCCTCGAGAATGACGAACGGCTTGACTGAAATGGTCGAACCAATGTCATCATAAGGGACGAACGAAGTGTCGTAGGTGATGGTACTCTTCGAAGTCACCATTTCCAGAGGGTTCCCCTGTACCAGTGGTGCAACAAGGCCAAGCAGCCAGCAAGAGCGTACCATTTTGCACCTCGTCCAAAGCTGCCCGTGCGTACTCTGACAATTAGTAAACAGACGAAGGTACCCCAAATAGCCCAGAGGGCAACCTTGTCGTTCCTTATGAAGTCTCCAATGAGGCCGTGTGATGATCCTGATGAAGTAGATGAGGAGCTCATGATGGTGGACGTGTTGCAGGTTCTTGGAGGTGCTTTATATGCTGCTGGAAGAAGGACAATTCTGTGCTTCGCTGTACGATGATAGCTGTGCCTCTCAGCTGTGCCTCTCATGAGCAATGGGTGTAAAGTCGATGGTAGTAGATACGAAGAAGACTTGGTGGGTTCGAAGGAAGCTTTGGAGGTGTCTTCACGCCGCATCGAAGTGGTCGAGCTGTTTGCCGGGATGATCCTTGAATGATGGCTGGTCTGCATCCGGCAAGTGCCTCCCTCCCAGCTCCTAATGCTTGTTTCGGTCTCATGGCTACGGCGCGTATACAAAGTCTGGCTGCGCCTCTTCGAGCTTTCAGTATCTTGACAGGTTCTGAAGTACTGTCGAGATTCAAACCTCCAGGGAGTCGTGGCAGGCTCCAAAGCTCCCAGTCCCGATTCATTCGCCAGGAACTGGGATTAGAGCCTGACGACCACTCGCTACGCCAGAACCAACATCATGTATGGCAACGGAAGCTATTGCAATCCATGAGCACGCAGAAATTGCGCACTGTGCCTCACGGGCGAGACGAGCTGATCTTTGACCAGGCCTGTAGGCGGCGGTATCGTTGCGAGAGATCGAGGTCGAACAGTAGAAGCAGCGTCACCAAATGCCAGGATCCAAAAGCTGAGAGACGCGAGCTTGATACAGGCAGCGCGCAGTCCCTACTAAAAGATCAGTTCATAGGAGAAAGCAAAAACAAAAAAAAGTTGGACACCTCACAACTGTATATTGCATCTCACGCTATCAGGACCGCTCAACGGAATAACTGTAAGCATGCTCACCAGCTGATTGGATGAAGGTCTTCAGTTTCAAACAGTATATGATGTGTTGTTTCTCAACGGTCGTGCGTGGAGCCGAGCGTCCCTTCACTCGTGGGTGGGCAGGAGCGAAGGCTTGGCAACGGTTGAGCGGCTTGTTGTTGGGAGACCGTCGGAAGTACTTTGTCGCTGCTGGTGGTTCCAGGGCTGGGGTGGAATGTGATGGAGCAGAGTGAGACTGCTCTTGCCTGTCCTGTGAGAATTTTTAGCATGTGAAGGCACTAGACCATTTTTGGTAAGCTTCAGTTTGAACATTAACCAAGCTCATCACTCACTTTCGCCAGCTTCGAGTCGCAAGCCGCAACATCGACATCACCTGAGAGCCTTCAACATGGCCGGCTCAAGCGCCGCACCGCACGCGCGACGTCAGCGCGACCTTGACCAACTTCTCCTTACTCTGCCGCAAGAGCTCTTCGACCGCATCTACATCGAGACCTTCACCGCTGGACCCCAGACTGTCAAGATTCGCAGAGGCAGATACACCCCTCCAAAGCTTCTCAGAATCTCTCGCGATTCGCGCACTCTCTTCGCCTCAAGCTACTACGCAAACACGCTTTTCAGATTTGGTGAATTCCGTACCTGTTGCATCTGGCTTGAGACTCGGGAAGCCGCTCATCGAGGCATGCTGACTAAGATAACTGTTGCACGGTCGCCAGTGTGGGAAAGTCTCGTTCGCAGCATGATCGAGAAGCAGTTTGGACAAGGCCTGGGCGCGAAAGTGGCGTTCGTGGATCTGGATCAGGTAAGCTCATGAATGCTTGAAAGCTTTCAGGGCAAATCTCGCTGACACAGATGTTTCAGGCCATGAGCTGGGAGTGATGCTGAGAGGAGGTTCGAGTCGTGAAATTTCGAAAGCAGCTAGCCTTCGCTGAGAGGAGGCTTGATTGCTTTGTTCGCGGCGGAGAACGACATCGGAAGGCGGTCATGAAATCGATCATGAGCATGGTCGATGGTACTCGTGCGTTTTGGGTTGATCCAGACCATCCTTGCTTCCGTGGCTCCCTGCTTGTGATCGAATGTTCTTAGCATGTGAACAGCGAAGCAAAACACATTCAAAACCAAGAACATCTCATACCTTCTTACATTCATCAGTCTTTCCCTTTTCCACAGCTCATTACAACGAGAAAGACAAAATGTCCCGCCCTCAACGCCCCCTCTCCCAGCTCCTGCGCACGCTACCCCAAGAAATCTTCGAGCGCATCTACCACGCGACATTCGCAGCTCCGCCCATCGTCATCTACATAGTTGAACCCTTCCCTCCTCCCCATCTCCTCGAGGTGTCCCGCGACTCTCGCAGCCTCTTCGCGAAGAGCTACTACGCCAACACAGTCTTTGCTTTCGACGCCCCCGGAACACTGACGCAATGGCTCCGATGCTTCACGCCAACGCATCGCGCCATGCTGGAGACTCTCGTAATCATGAGATGGGAAACACCAAACCCTGCAATGTGGCCTCGTGCGGAAAGAGATCTGAAGAGGGACTTTGCGAAATGGCATGGCCAGGATCTTGCGGATAAGATTATTTTTGTCGATACTGATGAGGTAGGTGAATCGTTCGAGAGTTCTTCGTGGATATTGCTGACTTGGTCGTGGTAGATTGATTTGGGTCAATCTGGAGGGACGTGGTAGGGCCAGTCCCAGCCGAATGGTCCTCGTAAATTTTGGGGAAAGTAATGAGATGGATAGAGGCAGAAGGCGCAACTTCGCTGGTAAAACTTCAGGGTAGACAGGTCTTGCTCAACACATGGTGGACGTGTCAAAGTCGTGCTTGCCTCAAATCATCCCCTACGCATCATTCGGATACTCCCACCCCACGATCCCTGCAACTTCCTGCCCAAACATACATTCAATCCTCAGCCTCGCGTTGAAAACCTCAATCCGATGCTCATAGGCCCTGATACTTCCCTTCTCTGGAATTGCTTCGTTCCATAGCACGCATCTGATGTCCTTGATCAGGGCTCGATGCTTCGGGTCCAGGGATATGAGCCAGCGCGTGAGGAGATCTTCGGAAGGAAGAACGAATGTCGTGCTGGTGAAATATGAGTCTGCGAAATCTGATCTGGATTGACGATCGATTTGCAGGAGAGTTGGAGGGGAGTAGATCTCAGGCTGGATGGGGAGGGTGGTTGCGGGAGATGTGAAGGTCTTTTTGTAGATGATGTCGAAAAGTTCTCGAGGGAGGTTGTGGATGTTGTCCGTGAGGGTCTGAGGTCTTGATGGGCTTTGGATTGCCATGATGATCAATGCTTTCGTGCGATAGTGGTTGTGTAATTGTGTTTCCGGTCCAAAAGAGGTACCCTCTCCAGAATGCTGCTGGTCGGAAATTTATGAATTAGTGCCTGAAGAGATTCCCAGAAGTGCAAAACGCCAGTCACTCCGGTCTAATTGTATCGTGATACACTCAAATGCGCATGTTTACTGATCCAGTACGGACGCAGGAGTCGATGACAAGTTTTGTATCAGACTGGGCTTGGCGGATTCGGGAGCCGCGGTATCTCCCGGCAGATTTGTGGTAATCGCGGCTCAATTGGATGGTGCCATATCTCTCAACGAAACGCTGATCCGAGATCATGATACGGACCGAGTTAGTTGTTGCATGCCTGTGAATGTCAGCGGTAGTGTGTCAGTATATGAGGAAGCCATTTGTTTGTCCATGCATCATCGCCTTCTTGCCATACCGTGGTATATGTACACTTCTTGCCTCTAAACCATGCAGCAGCTCCTCTCGTCTTCATACCGTGCGAGGTGTCGATCTTCTTACTTCGTTCGCACTTGCTTCAGCTTCTTTGCGCTGTGGACGAACTGGTCTGCGTATGCCTTTGGAATTATTCTCCTCTCGTTCGGTTCTTGCACAAAGTATTCGTAGCCCTGCTTGTTGGCGAATCTAATGGCGTCCTCTTTTGAGACAAAGTTCAAATGTGTGCCTTGCATAAAGTCAGAGCTCGACTGCCAGCCCATCAAAGGGTTCTCCCATCTGTGGCCCTTGGATAGAGGGTCCCAGTCCATTCTCCAGTGATGCGAGGTCCAGTCTCCGGATTGTGTGGCTGATTTGGCGGGCTTGTAGATGCTACATGTGGATGTTAGTGGGTGTGACTTCGCATGCATAGTGAATATGTAGAGAAAGTATACCGGACTGTGCGTGCTTGAAGCTCAACTGGTGCGCCCGAGAGCACAGCAGCTGGCATATCGAGACCTGGTTCGCTTCCGTCCATTACACGGATTGGAATGGGCGAGAAGTTGCTGTTGCCACTGCATTAGCTACCTGTATTCGTATACTCTTGACTCTTGCCTCCTTACGATGTCCGATAATCGTTGGCCACATTGTAGTCGGGGTTGTGTCTTGGCTGTCCTTCTCCCGGACCCTCCTGCCTTACAAGACCGCTTTCTCCCAGCTTGCCAGAGGGTGAGGTAAAGGTGGAAGCTGGTCCGGGCTGTGTCTTCTCCGCCGGCTCGTTGATCTTCGTGTTCGATTGGAAGCGCGCGAGGACGGGCGCGCGCTGTGAAAATGTTGGCCGGCTAGCAGCAGCTCGAAGCACCGCTGCTGATCTGAGCGAGGCCATGGCGATATGTGCTGTTGGTAGGGCCACTGGCAGTCAAGAGGCGATGTTCAATGCTGTGGTGCAGGTCATGCGAATGTGGAGTTGGCGATTGGCCCGGACGGAATGCCGGAAGTCTCCGAGCATTGAAGCAAGCATCACATCTCGAACTTCAGCACACCTGCTTCTTGCGCCAGCGACGACCACAAATACAAAGCAGCCATGGTCTCTACAATCATCCCCCCAAAGGTATGAGATCCACTCCTTGAGTGTGTCGTAAGCTTGCTAACATTGATACCCAGATCGCCTCACCGAGCGTACGTATACCCAGCTTCCACATCCCCCGGCAGCGACCACGACGAGCTCTACTCGATATCGACGCCACACGATACTGTTTAGAGTCGACAGTGAAAACGTATGAGAAGAACGGGAGCTGACAATTGGGCAAATAGGCCATCGGCGGTGCTGCGGATGCCGCGCGCATGCAGAATGTAGTCGGCTTTTACGAGAAACTCCCACGCGGATCTGCTCCAGCACCACAACCAAAGGGACTTTTGCAGAGATACCAGGCAAGATACATGGGCAACAAGGCGTCTCCATGGCGTGAGTAAATTCCGAGCCCGCAAAGAGGGAGAAGAAGGCAGCATAAAATACCAGGAGACAGGACTAACAAATGAGCAGCACTCGTCCACGTCATTGGCACTCTTCTTGTCGTTGGATACGCACAGAACTACTATTTCCATCTGCGTGAGTACAATCGGAGCTTATTTGCTCAGAAGAGAAGACTAATAAAGCACAGGTCACCACAAGAACAACGCCCATTAAATGGATGGGCTGAGGATTTGCATGATAGATGAGTAGGCGAGGCACAATGCACCAGACTACCTGTATATAAGATACCGAAAGTGCTTCAGGCCCGCTGGGTGCCTTGTTTTCCTTTGTGGAGAAGCAACTCCAGTTCCATGGCACGTGACCGTCCGCTCTCCGCCTCATCATTTCGTCAAGATGCTCGATGTGACACTTTCGCGGTGGAATACACGACATCATCTTGGCATCTCGTAGTGTTAAAGCCGAAGACTACGTGGACTATAAAGTAGATGTTTAGGTGCATGTGAATGCCGCATGCAGCAGGTGTATCAACTCCAATCCAGCCCCCAGGCTTCGCGGGTCGCTGAATCGTTTCCGCGCGCCTGAACCGTGCACCCGAGACTGCTTCCTTCGATGTGTTAGGACAACTCAGCACCAGGAGCCAACACCACACCCACCACCCTCTCGCCACCTTTCCCTCCGCCCACGGTGCAGCCGCGAGGCCAGCGACATCACCGCCGCGGAGAAAGCGCACCCCGCCGCATCGACACTACCCGACCCGGCACTTTGAGGCTGCGGCACCAACATCAGTCGCAAGCAGGAGCACGCTGGCAGATTCAGGCTCATTCTGACATTAGGTACGGGACATCTCCCGCTTTCTTTGCGCGCTTCGCCTTGACTCATCTGCGATATCGTGAGGCAACTGCGACCACTATCGCGTGACTCCAAGTCAAAGCCGAGGCGGCCACGCGGCAGTGAGCAGCATGTCTCAAGATGTCGCAGCCCCAACCTGCACACCCACGCATACAGAGAAAGAAGCACGCTCTAACACGACATCTTCCGCGCACATAGCTTCGGATACTGTTATGGCAGAGCAAGCCACCCACAATGTGGTAAACACCGAGTCGAGCAGCGGATCCCCGCTGGTCGACGAGCATAACGCGTACAACCAATCCGCCTCCGCCACCACCGGCACCGCCAACAACTCGACGACAACTACCGATTCCACCCGCAGCGATCTCCTTGCCTCGAACAAGTCCGCCAACGACCATGCGGCATCGCTAGGACAGGCAGGGTCAGGCGCAGCTTTGGATGCCGCGGAGCCAAGTGCTGGTGACGCTGCTAACAAGGCTGCGCTGACCTCAAGCGAGAAGCCAGGTCCGGCGCATGGCGATCTGGCGAATGGCATTCACGATGAAGGAGATTCGCACGCCGACGACAGAAGCACTGCGGACATTTCTGTGGAGATGAGCGCAAACTCAGACACAGACAATAGCAGAGCTGATGCGGCTGAGAAGGAGCGCCCTCATCATGCTCGCACCAACTCAGTCAAAAAGCCGACCGCTTTCAGCAAAGTTACAGCGACCAAGAGCTTCATGAGCAAGATCGCTCCGACAGCGCCAACCGCGCCCAAGGTTGGCGAGAAGCGTAAGGATGGGAGTACATATTCGGATATTGCACAAGCTAATGGATTGTCAGCGAGCTCACCTGCTGCGGCATCGTTGCTGACCAGCAAGCCACGCCTTGTAGCAAAGACTGGAGCACAGTCAATGCTGAAGCCAAGAGTGGCAGGAGATGGAGCCGGTGGGCCAGATGCCTCGAAGGTTTGGAACAAGAACCGACCAGTTCAGCCGGCTCCTCCACGTCAGTTCACAGACGAAGAGTTGAAGCAACAATACGGAATTCACCTAGCTACTCGCTTGCAGAGCGACGAGAATGGCAAAGATTCCAAGTGGGCAGATATTGACGATGATGAGGAGGATTGGGCACCTGAAACGGTCGTCTGGATGGACGGAACTAAGTCTTCGCTCACTGCATCTGATCCGCCACCGCCTCCTGCACAAACCCAGAAAGAACAGAAGCCGGCACCACAGCAGCTGCAGAAGCCTGCGGATGGCGTGAAGCCGACATTGACGATGAAACGCTCCGAGAGATCCGGTCAACCTATGCAGATCTTGAAGCCTGGTGTAGCAGCAGCTCAGGCGAAGCAGAACGGTCCTTCAGCAGCTCCCTCCCCGGGTCCTGACAAGAAGTCTTTGACAGCGAAGAGTCCAGCACCAGCACCACCCGCGAAATCTCCATGGGCACCAGTTCCGAAGCCTGACGCAGTGTCTCCCATCAACATTCCCGTCCAACAGCCGCCTCCACGACAGCCTCTGCCATCTCAAGACGCCCGCGCGAGCGAGCCAATGCAAGCACCGCCTGCAAGAGAAATTGCAGCTGATACCTTTGATCGCTCATGGAGAGAAGGTGAAGGTGGGCAACGAGAACTTTTCAACTCATCAAACGGACGCTACGAACCAGCACCTGAACGCAGAGGCTCAATGCGCGAACCTGCTTCTCGCAAGCCTGCGGTCCTGCAGCGACCAACTCAGCCAGGCCTCTCGCCCGCCGAGCCATCTGCAGCTTTCCAATCTAGGACAAGCGCGCAAATGGAAGGCAGTTGGGGCAGACGACGAGGATCTAGTGTCTCCCAAGGCAGTCTGCCTCCCAATCGCCGCATGTCGATGAACTCGCGGACAGAACTCGCTGGCACTCCCGAAATTCCGCAAAGTGACGCACGATCACCCACAGCAGCTCGAATTGAACCGGCCCGACCTTCATTCGCGCAGCAATCAGCATGGGATCAGCAAATGCCAGCCCGTCCGTCTGAGAATCAAGGATCTCCAGCAATTGAGGAGCAGACTCCTGGTGAGGACCCAGTCAAGGCACAAGAACGAATCATGCGCGAAAAGCGCGAGCTCGCGAAGAAGCGTCGTCAGGAGGAAGAGGCTGCTGAAGAAGAAGCCAAACGTGAGCGACTGAAGGCCAAGCTTGCGGCTCTTGAGAACGCGGGCAAGTCGAAGAAGGAGCGCGATGCCGAAGCTGCTGCTGCAGCCGCTGCGGCATCCTCAAGCAAAGAAGCTGCGATTGCCGAGAAGCCAGCAGAGACTGCATCGTCGGCCGCGCCATCACTGCCAGAACCTGCCAAGCCTGCCGCTGCTTCTGCTGCGGCTGCACCAGCTCTAGAATCGCAATCAATGCCATCGCCACCGGAACAGCCTCTGCCTGTGCGCGCCGACAAGCTGCCCTCGCCTCTTCCACCAAAGCCGCAGCCTGCCAGCGTGCCAGACCGACCTCTGCCACCGTCCGAGCAACAGCCAAAGCATGCGCCCATCGGTACTCGCCCGTATCAGCAAGGACCCGCCCCATACCAGGCGTCCAGCTCTTCGTACTCTTCGCCAGGCGAGCGCAAGCCTCAGCCATTCGGTCGGTCACCGCTGGCAAACAATGACAAGTTTTCGCCATGGCCAACGTCTGGCTCGGGCGGTAATGTGTGGGGCACTTCGGGAATCGGGAACGGCACGTTTGAAAGCTCGATCATGCCAATGTCGCAACAAGGGTCATCTCTGCCACCACCACCTGGCATGGCTCGTGGTAGTAACTCAGCGCGCATTTCTCCTCAAGCTTATGGCTCTGAGACACGATCTCCAAACATGAGCACGCACCAGGTCGCCGAGCAGCAGCGCGCGTTTGCTCCTCCCGGCATGGATTCGCGACCGGATGCGTTCCCAAGCCAGTCGCGTCTCAATGGCGTGTCACCTGCTCCAGGTGCCGGACGACCTGCTCCGTCGCATCCACCGGGACCGATCGGACCTCCTTCGCGCACGCAGCAAGCTCAGCCACCACAGCCGCCGCATCAAGATCCCATCTCGGCTTGGAACAGCGCCACTATCAGACTGCCTCAGCAATACAGAGCTGATGTGGAAGCTGCTCAGCAACGACGCGTACAAGAAGCTGCGAACTCAGCACCACAGCAGCCTCACATTGAGCACACTTTCAAGGAGACATTCAAGAAGACCTCTGCCAATCAGGGCAGGCTTGGCGCTCCTCGTCGGTACGAGTCAACAGAATACACGATCCACGATGGTCAAGGCTCGAGGTCGGTGTCTACTCTCAGCCCGGCGCCGCCAGCCACTCAAACGCAGCCACAAGCACCGCTACCATCTATGTCTCCAGCACAGGATAGATGGGCTCGGCCATCACACGTCGCCAATCCAGTTCGTATCCCAGACGGCTCACAGAATCCAGCACATGGCGGCATTGCGAGACAGCCTCCTATCGGCACTCAACCCGCCACTGCTTATCAAGGCAATGTCAGCGTTCCTCCTGCACCAATCGCGCCAGCAACCTCATCAAAGGAGCAGTCGCCGCCTCCTCCCGAGACTGAGAGCCACCCGGTCAATGAAGGTGATGCTCATCACCCACAGGTCAGACTGCCGAAGCCGCAGGCAAAGGTCAAGCTTCCACCAATGTCCCCACAAAGCCAAGCTGCGCAGCTGCCTCAGCAGAACGGTTCAGTTATGATGCCTCAGCGGCCATACTCGGGCTATGCTCCGCCAGGCGCTGCTCGACCGATCGTTATGAATCAAGCTTGGCAGGATCGCTTCAACGGATTGTTCAATCGCACCACGGTCCAGGCAGAGACCCCTCCGTCACCGCCAAAGACGCCACCTAAGGCTCACGGGCCAGCTTTGGCTGTGGCTGCTGCTAGTAGAGCACCCATGGACACACAAGCTACTGGCGCAACTGTCTCATTGCCTCACTCGCAGAAGGCAAAGAACACCTCTGGCTTCACGATCGACAACAGCAAGGAGGTTACGACAAAGGGGAGCATCGACCAGATGTTCAACGAAGAACTCAGCTTCGGGTCCATGCCAAAAGTGCGGGTTCCACGCAACGTGCAGTACAATCCTCAACCACCTTGCCCCACTGCGAAGAATATGCTCACGCTCGGCCCGGCACCAAGTTTTAAGAAGACAGTTGAAGCCAAGTCGGTCGATCGAGATCCATTCTTCTGGAGGAATCCGCAAGGCATCTTTGTCAAGATTCCAGGCACGAGATTGAATAACAAGCTTTGTCGTCACCCTGAGTCGCAACAAGGACAAACCGTTACTGATGTTGGCAACCGCAAGCCTAGCTACCAAGCTAAGCCTTATCAAGATCGTCCCGCCCACGAGCGCCAGAACGAAGATCGCCGTCCATCTGGCAGGTTCAACAAGAGTCGCGAGCACGACAACGCCAATGACAAGCCTCGGGACAAGGTGCATGACAAGGTCAAAGGTGGCAAGACCAATAGCGCACCGGAGTCTCCTCGCACTGCTACGCCAGCGAAGGAGCAACAGCCTGAGCCAAGAAAGCCAAGTCTCGCTCAGATCGACAGGGCGGTCAAGGAGGCCACCGGCATGAGTGATGGCAGTTCAAAGGCACGGAGAAACTTCAAGCCACGTGGGTCTCGTAACGCGAGCGGCAACCCAGCGCAGAGTGGTGCTGCCGCAACTGCTGTGAAGTCGGACTAGGAGTCGGCTAAGCCGTGGTCGCGCGCCCATCTCCCGACCTATTGAGACCTCTACCCCAAAGAGGTCCTCAAGCGTGTTAATACAAGTGCTGAAATTACAGCACAACGGCACGGTATTTTGACATTTTTGTGGCATGAGCAAGAGGCGGACGCTGCAGCGATGACACTCATCTTCGCTAATGAGTCTCTTGCGAATGCCGCACCTCTTTTCGTTTCCAGCTTCTGACGTGTGTTTTCGAGAGCTTTGTTCTGATCGCTCGGCAATGGAATCATGGGAATTGAGAAGGAAACTGTTTCTTGTACTTTTATGCAAACGAGTGTGAAGGAGAGAGAGAAGAGTTGAGAAAGACACAGTTCATGGTTTGATACCAGACTCTCAATGCGTCCCTTTCCTCCGGTTTCCAAGCTCGGTGCTTGACTTTGCTGATGCACGACACGTACGACGGCGACGAACCTGGCGATGTTTGGATCGATTCTGATGAATACATAGTGCACCCACGACGGGATCGCTATGATGTCAAAACAAGCTCGTACGAAGGCTCGACGCGCAGGCTGGAACCCATAATCGACTAGACTAGCGCCAAGCCAAGTAACGTACACCAATCACCTCAGCTCGTGGTCTCATACTTAGCGAGGCTCACCAACTTCGCAGGCCTGTTTTGTGGAGGATACATATGGACTGTGAGGAGCTTGTGTCTGATGACGTTCTTACAGGCATATAAATCTCCTAGACTTCACTTTAACTACCAGTCTGGAGTTTGAACCAGGCTTGAACTTTTCTCCCAACAAGTTTCACCCGACTTATCTCACTAGGTACCGACAACATAGGCACAGCAGACCAGAACCCATCCGAACATGGCCAAAGGATCCTACGGCGTCTGGGTCGCCCACCCATCTACCTACGATGCCCAAACACCCAGACAAGACCCCAAGACTCCACACATTATCTTGAAGTTCGAAGGCGGCAGCAATCGCGAAGCCTCAGCAGAGATCAATGTCAAGTCCACTGACAAGGACACGCGTTTGGTATACTGGGTCAACAAATCTTTCTCGCACCCCATCACGTCCAACCTTGCCGATCTCAAACTCGGCCTCCACATCATCGACTCAGACGACTCCTTGGACATCGCGCTCGACTTCCAGCGTACGCAACCGGCTCTTATCGACATCAATTCTGGCCAAATTCTACCATCTTACGCCTCAGGACCAAACAATGATATCCTTGACAAGCTCGAACCAATTCTGGACCAAGCAATCAAGGAGAAAGCTCGCGTTTATGTCTTTGGACAAAGCTATCATGATTCTGATGGACAGTCTGGAATCCATGATGTGCATATGAATCAGGGTAACTCGAAGGGCTACTCGAACAAGATCTATAGCGATGGGAGTTTCATGGTCGAATTCGAAGATGGGCACTGGGAGGCTGTATTCTTGGCTTTCGCGAGCCAGAGTTTGCCGACTGATGATAGTGGGGATCCTGTGGAGGGGGCGGAGAGGTTTGATCAAAGGCTGGAGAGCCGTTGAGTCTGATTGAGTGTTAAGTGTCGAGGGAAATGCAACATTTGCAAGGTTACAGTAGGGGTGCATTGAGAGCAAAACTTCTACTTGCCTCGTACAATGGCTGTTCAATCATACTAATCAGCCAAGCGTACGTTACCTTACACAAGTGAATGCATGGCCCGGTTTGACATGTGCCTCGAAGAGCAGCACATGCTTCAAGGAGTTCCGCAACGCATGTGCCAACTGAGATCGTAAATCTCACCTCCGCGCTATCCATCTACCTACTGACAAGAACTTGAACCAAGTCTTCCTACTCACAAAGACTTCCAGCACAGATTGCTACAGTTAAGCAATATGGCTAATCAGCGCTCCTTGAGTAGCTTCCTCGAAGCTCTACCACAAGAGCTCTACCACTTGATTTACCACGAGACATTCACTACCGCTCCGAACAAGACTTTCAACACCGATCCTATCAACAAGAAGGAAATACCGACTCCCAGACGAGTCATTCTTATCAACAAAACTACCCAGCCACCAGCCATCATGCAAGTCGACCGCACGACCCGAGCCAAAGTCGTGGAGTCTTACTACTCGAACACCTTCGTTTTCGAAACTCCAGATCTCTGCCAGCTCTGGCTTCGCAGTATTTCACCTGCATGCAACGTACAGAAGCTGGGCTTTGTGTTGAGCGGAGAGGGTGTTGGTAAGATGGTCCTTGATATGATTGTCTGGTTGATTCAGGTTCTGGGATTCTGCATCAAGGACCACTTCTATGCGGATGAGTCGACGGAATATTTAAAGGATGAGGATGGTGTCAGGGTTGTTGCCTTGAGGTGAGTTTGGAAGTAGGCGGAGTGGAAGGGCATGTGGCTGACTTTGGAGGGGAATAGGAGGATGGAGTAGACGACATCGACCGAGCCGAGAGGGAACATGGCGAAAGGGCACAAGGCTTGGCATAAGGCTGTGATTCTCTTGGAATTCAACAACTTCCATGCAGCCCAACGCTCAAGTCTGCACCAACACTTTTCAGAATGGCTCAATCTCCAAGCTTGCGAGATCATCTCGAATCTCTTCCCCAAGAAATCTACGACATGATCTATCACGAAACCTTCAGCACGGTGCCCTCGAATGACAAAGTCCTGATTCACTGGTCTTGGCAACCGCCATCGATCACACAAGTCAACAGGATGACAAGAGACAAGATCGTCGATCTCTTCTATCTCAATCGTTCTTTCGTGTTTCCTTCACCAGCCATGTTCCGCCGATGGAGACGCGGGCACGAAAAAATTTGGGATTCTCGTCTTCGAAAATATATCACACACACCAGAACCGGACGAGGAATCGTTGTTTGGACTGTGAGGAAGGTACAATCTTCCGGTTCCATAAGTGGAGCCGTGCCCAATCAAAGCTTGGCTGGCACAAGGCTGTGACTTCTGCAGAATTTGACCGCTTGCACATCGTCAAATACTCAAATTCCATCTCAACAGCATCTACTACAATGGCTGAGTCCCGAAGCTTGCGAGAACTTCTCGAATCTCTACCCCAAGAACTCTACGAGCACATCTTCAACAACATTTTCATCATCCCTTCTCCTAAGCATCAAGAGATTTACATCGACAAATCCTGGCGCCCACCATCGATCCTACAAGTAAACCGAGCCACCAGAGCTAGATGTCTCCACGCATACTACTCTAGCCATATTTTCGTGGCACGGAGACGCGACACATACTGGTTCGACTTGCTTTGCACCTGGATCGATGACCGCAAATATCTGTGGAACAATGCACCGACAGGATTTGGCATTCCGGTCAGGCTTGGGGATATTGGGCCATATAAGGTTATGGGTGATGGCAAAATCTTCAGCTAGACTTCGGGATCACGGGGCAGAGCCTTCGTAATTGACTTTGAGGAGCAGTGGGTGCTATAGGTGGCAAGCTTGGCATAAGGCTGCGACAAATCTTTCCTGGCTATGGGCTCCAATCATTCTTTCATTCAAACTAGCAATCCATTGACATCAAATCACTCAAACAACATGTCCTCCCCTCCAACCCTCAAGCAACTCCTCGACCGCCTCCCCAAAGAACTCCACGACACAATCTACATCGAGACCTTCACATCTCCCTCCTACGAAGTCTACGTCGACCGATCCTGGCGTCCTCCATCCATCGCCTCCGTTACCAGATCTACAAGGAAAGATTACTATTCGATACACAAATTCATCTTACCTGGTCAGGAGACCTATGATGCCTGGAGCGATAGTCATCGAGGGCTTTTGACGGGAAGATTCGAAATCAGATTTGAGATAATTGAGCCGCGGGTTGAGTTCATGCGAGGGATCGAGTATTTTGAGATGGAACATGGTATTATTGCTGCGGGTCTGTTATGAGATGGGACGATCTGGGTGTTGAGGTTGAATCAGCGTTGTTTCAGCAAGAAGGAGTATCGTGACAGAGTCTCGTATGTCCACGAGCGAGAGACACAGGATCGCAAGTTGAAATCGGTCGTCTAACTATAGACAGTTTTTGATCAGCAGAGCGTCCGACTGATTGCTTTCACTTACTCGAGGACTTCCCTGCAATCGACTTAGCTTAGTATTCAATTGCTTGATGGAGATTGAGAGGCTCGCCTCCAATGGTATTCAGAATCGCACTGTGTGCAAGTATACATGCCTTCGTATCGGAATCACTGCACTATCTCATCTCAACGGGTAAGTCTGATATATAAATCAACTTCGAACGCTTACTTCAGATTTTCTTCAATCTTCTCTAAAATAGTATCAAACGCCATTTATGATGCCTTCGCACCTGGTAGCACCGCAGTCTCCAAGTCATCGAGTCCAAGGACCAAGTGTAGTTGTCCAGCTTCACGTGGACTCCACTTCTAGACGCTCCTTGAGTTGTATAGAACCGCATGTCGCACCACATTCGCTCCTGAGCGCTTCGTTAGCATATTCCCATCGAAACCACAAAACATGCATACCTCTAGTCCTTCCACCATCTCGCAGTAACCTTCTCGAACTCCCAGGTCTCAACGGATCGATACAGCGGGGGACGATACATTAGGCTCAACATCTCGCTGAATCCTACCTGCTCTAGGTCTTGGTCTGGATGATAAGAGTACTCGATACCGATAACCAGGGGTCGCTGGAAGGCAGAGAGGCTGTTGATCCAGCGCCGGCAGAGGGCATGGTCGGTGAAGACGAATCGGCGAGAGTAGTATGCTTGTCCAATGGTCATGCGGGAAGCACGGTCAACTTGCGTGATAGCTGGAGGACGTGTTGAAGAGGTCGTAGTTTGGTCCGTCGGGAGGGAGTCGGTCGAGAAGGTCAGATCGTGTATCCTGTCGAAGATCTCCTGCGGGACCTCTTGCATGAGCTGCCAGATGGGGCGTGGAGGTGCCGTCATGTTTGCTTGTCGGGATGCGGTTGGTAATGATTGTTGTAAAGAATGTTGATCAGGTAAATGAAAAAGATGGCAAGTATGCAAGAAGTCTTGCCACAGTCTGCATGTGACAGACATGACACGGTGCTTGTGATAAAAACATGGAAACCAGGGTCTGGGACCGCAAGAATCGCATAGTTCATGAGCTCCTCACATGCCGAAAACGTCTAGGTGCCTCCTCCTCCGCGCTCTGTTCACCCAGGGCAATCACCGGCGCCTCTGCAATCACGCTCTTCCACGACGGCCTCAAATCGTTTCCAAGCGCCGCCGACGGCTGTACCAAATACTTACGGCTCGGATCCAGCACCCGATGAGCAGGGTCAGCGTGTGTCTGCAGCTTCGTACGGGATGGTTAAGTAGTCATAGTATACTCAAGGCCTTCTAAAGTCACCTAGCACTGACGCCGCCTGCTCTGCCGCATCCAATACGCGCCGGTTAGGCGAATGGTATCCCGGCAAACAGTCCGTATATGATTGAGACTGCTGACTTTGTGAGCGTAGAGCTTGTGAATAGCTACGACAGCTTGCTTGTGACCGCCAGAAGCTTCCGCTGAGTAGTGAGCCCGAAGCAAACGGAGTTGTTCTGGAGTATCGATCTTGAGTTGCGAGTGCTCGGAGCGCGAATCGCAGTGAAGATGAACAGCAGAAGCTCAATCATTGTTAAAGGTTGATTAATAGGATGAAATCGAGCTTCAAGCTCGTCTCACTCAATCAAGTAAGAACGAGAGACGATGGCTTGGGACAGATGTATAGATATGAACGCACCGATGACAGTCTCTCCTCCATGGAGTGACAGTCGTACCATGAGTAGAGTTCGAGTAGCTTTTACTCGTGGTGATGTCTACAAGCCGACCACATATGTCTTTTGAACGAGCGACTTTCCCAAGCTCTTGCCCTTCGCATCGATCGCCTCTGCATAAGCGTATGGATGATACTGCGTTGTGTTGAATACAGTTTCAAAGCCATGCTTTGGAATTGTGCCCAGATGTGTTGCATTTTTCGCACCCGCATCAGCCTGGCCCCAGAACTCCCACTGCTTGATCTCGGTTGCTCCATTCCACGAGACGAAGATGCTCAACGGGCTAGACGTGCTATTGGCGTATGTCCAAATGGCAGGCTTCGATTCCGGCATTCCAATCCAATCTTCCTTAGGGATCTTGAAAGCTCGATAGTTCTCGCTGACGGCGCTGATAGGAGCAAAGGAAGCAGCCATGACACAGTCTCCGCTTGAAGTATACTCTGAGATTCGTGGAAGCCTACCCCAGCCCATGAATACATTGCCATTGCAGAGAGGTTGGGTGCTGCCCTGGCTTGTTGATAGATTCGGTTCAGGGAAGTAGAATTGCTTGAGCTGAGTTGCTGTCATGTTTGCAGTATCGACTTCCATGAAGATGCCGGAAGAAGCATTACTTCGGGTCACGAAGCCATCGCTGCCGTTGTCGAAGATCGAGATTATAGCCTTTGTGCCGTTCTCTGAGCGAATGCGAGCATGGTGTTGGAATGCAAAAGTTGCATTGAAGCCGTCAAATTTGAACTGGTTGCTCATGCCGCCGAGTTGCCAGACAATCTTGCCAGTCTTGGCATCTAGACGGTACAGCGCACACATGTACCGACTTGAGATTAGATAGTCGCCGTTCGCGAACTTGTCGATGGAATTGATGTGGCTCGATGAGCGTTAGTTAACGACCACCGTAGACCATGCGTTACACTCACAAAAAGTCCCATGCTGTCGATGAAGTAGTTCCATTGCCGGTCGGATCTGTCCTGTTATACGGATGGTAGCTCTCAGTGGGGTCGACATGATCGATCGCTTGCCATTCGAACTTTACATCTCCAGTCGCGATGTTGATCTCTTGCATGATGCCTTGTACGACGTATCCCCATGGCTGGTCGAGGCCTTGTGGTTTCAGGTTGTAGTGGGTTGGCTCAAAGATGGTGGTCAGAGCAGTGCCGTCGTCAGCAAGAATAGTAAACTCGTGGATATCGTTGCCAGCCTTTCCATTGCCGGTATTGATAGTGTTGACCACACGGTAGGAAGTGTCCATCACCACGCCCTGGCCACGGGCACCTGCGGTAGGACTGTTCGCGCTTAGTTAGTATATGGCGATTCACGAGGGTGAGGACTTTGCTCACTCGACGCCGCTGAAGTACGTGAGGTAGCTGCTGCCGTTAATCTTGGCAACCTTAACATCGTGGGTGTACATGCCGCCGCCAACGCCATAACCGCTGAAAATCAATGTCTGTGCTTTGATCAGAGGAGGAAAAGTCCACACCAAATGATGAAGATGTCACTCACGCCGTCAAAGTCGAATATGTATGGTCCGGTCTGGATCTGATTCTCAAGGAGCTCTGTAAGAGATGTGGTTGACGAAGAACTGCTGCCACTGTCTGACCCAGCATTGAGATTGCCGCCGGGTGGGGCAGTGAAGGGTGACATCAGGATGTAGCCAGGAGTTACCTTGCTTTCATCGTAGACTGAAAAGTTTAAGATTGGAGGTCTCAGGTCGGGGCGCTGTGGTGTTGTCAGCCAACATGCCAAGTCGAAGTCGTTCTTTCTTGTTCTACTCACAGATTGGAATGTTTGCTGTGCTTGAGATACCACATGTTTTGCACCGAGTGCGCAAGCGACCAGTGCCGAGGAACGCATGCTGTAGGCGTGGCAGAGACTTGTCTTCTGAGATGACCGCGGAAAAGACGAGGAGCTCCTACCTACCTTTTGTACGTTTTTTTGCCATCATGGTAACCTCATGTCTCGTTGCGGTCTGCTGCGCATCTTGGGTATGCTTGGCTCTGTACATGACTGAACAGCCACTTCGTTCGCAGAGTATGTCATAGGTATGATGTCGTGGACTCCACGAGGAATTGCGAGCGGAGACATGTCTGATCTAGAGATAAGTTCAAAGGGAGCGGCATCCTCCAAGATGTTTTCGTCGATGTGAATGAAGATGGCACTCAGAACAATGACAGCTAAGCCATAAGGAATACGTGCATCATTGAAGGAGGATCGGACCAATGCTTGCCCCGAACACAAACTTATACAGGCTTCTGACATTAGGATGGCAGGATGGCTCCAGCGCTTCAAAGGAGAAAGATTGCGCTATCAGGTCCATTGCGCTTCTGGGCCAATGATCCTCATCGTGCCGACAAGCATGATGACTCTCGTGATAGGCTCGGTCTCTGTATGAGGCAACTTGTCGATGTCGTGGGTTGTCGATGAGAACAAGAGCGGTCGCGCGCCGGGAGAGAATGAGATTGTGCCAAGAGCGCACGGACCAGCGTGAAGAATGACATCAGATCCGTGCACACCACAGCACAACAACACCATCACATCGGCTTCTGACGAGGCTGAAAGTGGTACAGCGCGATGTGCACCGTATCAGGACTAACAGCCTGTATGATGTGTCTCATTGAGACGAGTCGCAAGCATACGCCTCCATGATCCTTTCCTGTCGGCTCTACACGATGCAATGGTGGCTAGGTTGCCAGGAGAAGTCCAGCTCACGTCTTCCATCTCTGGATCACGAGGCATGGACCGCTATATAATGCTCAGACGCAGCACTGGGCCTGATCTGGGCGAGATATTGCTACACGCTTGAGATGACACTGCCTAAGGTTCTCACTATTTGCTGCCTTGGCATATCGCAGGCATGGAGCCTCGCAACTCCTTCAGCGGCTGCACAAAATGCTACAGCCCAGAACGCAACCGAGTTTAGCCTTGTCGTAAGTCTCGTCTCATCTCGTTTCTAAGCTTCGTGTGCTGAGATGACAGTTAGTATGGATATCCGCTGCTATCATGGGCCAACTTTGTCGGAGCTCTGTATGAAGGCGTAGGCCCAAACATCTTCTATCACAGCCAGTACTTCGTGTCAGCCAATTCGCCCACTGCGAGGAATATTGTCGCTCCTAACCAGGACACATTGTACTCTGCCATGGTCGTGGACCTCACCAAGGACAACTTGAACATCACAATACCCGATATCGCCTCTGACTGGTTCCATTTGTTCTCCTTCTACGATCCGTGAGTGTATTGTACTCTGCATTTCATGGACAACTTCTGATCTAGACTTAGATTCGGCGACAATTGGGCGAACATTGGATCGGAGAACCCATACAATAAATCAGGCAGCTACCTCCTTAGAAGATCTCCAGACTCAAACACTTATGGGCTCCACGAAGATCCGTCAGGACAGTATGCTGCATTTTTGGATGCTCCACAGAGTATTGGCGTCATCCTGGTCCGGTGGCTGATCTTCAATGATACATCATACCAACAGGTGCATGAATGGCAAAATGCCACAATCATCGACCCAACGCCTTTGCCCGTCAAAGACCAAATCACTGGAGGAGTGGGATTGGCGCTCGCTGCTGCCAAGAATGCAACGTCTCCCGCTGAATCGGTCATGAAGCTGCTGGCTCAGATCAATCCATACTGCGCACCTCTAGTCGCTAGTGATAAGGACCATGTCGATTCTCAACTGGCTGCAGCGGGTATCCGAGACTTTACATACACCACGCCCCCTGGTGTCATCCTGTCACTCGCGAACGCTAGTGTTCCTATCATCACGAACAAAGCGCTCAGCGCGCCGGGTAACCTCATCAATGTTGGAAATGGTTGGAATGTTATCGCCAAAAATGCCAGTGGGAATTATGGCACTCACTACGCCCTTCGCAATGGAATTGCAGGACCATACTACCTCCAGATAACCGAGCCCAATGCATACTATCCGACATTCGACAATGGCACCAGAAGCGGCTCCCAGATCTCAACTCACTTCAATCTAAGTGCTGACCAGGCTTACATCTACACATTCTCGGGGCGACCTCCGCTCTCAGACACTGGGTTTTGGAGCTTGACGCTTTATCAAGACCAGTATCTTGTCAGTAATCCACTTGACAGATCGGCATTGGGTGATCGCTCGAATCTCACATTTCCGGATGGCAAGCTTGTCTACGAACATGGCGGGGTAGCGACTGAAGCGGCAGACGGCGAGTTTCAGATCCTTATTCAGCCTGCTGATGTAGCACCTCCATCCAATTGGACCAGCAATTGGCTACCTGGACCTGCTGGCGGCGGTCAGGACGTGTCAGTCCTGCTCAGGTTCTATGATGCTTACGATGGTGTCTTCAATGGCACCTATGAGTATCCCAAAGTTAGCATCCAATCAGCTATCAGGAACGGCACGAGTGGGACTTCAACATCGACTGTGACTGCATCAAGGTCAAGTACGTCGACAGCCTCGAATTATTTGATGCCAAGGAAGGTTTCGAATTGCGGGAAGCTGTAGTGCAATCGCATGGACAGCCTGTAGCTTGATAGCGATAGTGAATACTCTGGCTGAAAGGGACAAGGCAGCAACCACTGTATGCTGCAAACCATACAACTGAGCTCGTGTCCTGGCGCCGCTCCACTGTTCAAGACTGAGGGTCTGTGCTCCTTTCCTTACTTCGGTAAGTCGGCTTGACGACATTCACATGCATAGAGCACGGTCCATATCCTAGCCTCGCGTACATAAATTCGCTTCTCGCACATCTTCGGAACCAACACTTGACATTGAGACTCGACAGATACATCGCGCAGCAAGATGGCAGTCGAACGCAGCCGGTCGCTGAGCGAACTCGTTCAGTCGCTACCTCAAGAGCTCTACGATATGGTCTACGATGCAACCTTCGCCGCCGCAGCCAGGAATCTGGTCATCAACGAATCAAATCGTACCAATATCTTCAGCAGTCTCATGCACGTTGATCGTCGGTCCCGTCTCATATACGCAGAGCAATTCTATGGCAATGCCATCATCGCCACAAGCACGGATATCGCAGAAGACCTATTCGCTGCTGTTGCGCAGCAGCACAAGACGTTCTTGAAGAAGATTTATGTCATCATGCCGGGATCTGAGCAGTATATCGGACCCACTGGTGCACTGGTGCGAGCTGCTAAGAAGAGCGTGCTCCGCATCCACTGGGCCGCACTCTATGGCTGCAATGTCACCCGCAAGATCAAAATCATTGACAAGATTGAGGTAGCAGCAACGTGGGCGCGATGAATCGAATCTGTGCTAACAAAGAATAGGACGCCAAGTAAACCACGCACACAGTCTTGCTCTCACACACACGCTTCAGTAGCTCGTCTGTGTGGGCAGCACTCAGCATCCAAGTGCATGGCACGAAGAAGGCTGGCCGCACTGCGAGAAGCTCCGTGTGAACGACTCAACATCACGCGAAGTATGGAATAGCTACCGACAATCTATTTCAGCGAGGAGTCTTCCCATTTGCAAATATGCTGCTTGTAGCGACATTTTAGGCAGGAAAGGTGCGATGGATGGAAAGCCGGCGTCTCAAGACTTGCCTGAGGCACTTATTGCGAAGGATTCACAGTGGCTGAGCAGCATCTGGGTTGAGGCCGCCGAGGGGCGCCATCATCACGTCTCCGTTGAATACGACAATAAATGCAAGGAACGCCATTGTCCAACTCATCACTCGTCTCCTCTTCTCCATTTTTCCAAGAACATGTACTGCGGCAACGGACGACGGCGCAACGAAGGAAAGCGTAAAGCCCTAGTCCAAGGCTGTGTTTTCCTCACATTTGGCAGCTTTCTTCTACTTCAATACCTCGCTTCCTGCACACTCGATCAGATCAAGGAAAGTTACTGGAGTACATACGATTACATTTCGGACAAGAGAAGAGACTCCCGTCGACGGCGCGGAAAAGCATTCCTGAATGTTGCCAAGCTTGAGCCTAAACCGCAACCTCAGAGCACATTCCTCAGTCGACTTCCGTTGGAGATACGACAAGAGATCTACGAGTACCTATTTGATCATATCAAAGTCACAATCGTCTCAAGAAAGCAATTTACGAGGAAGAAAACTGTCGGCATTCCAGTCCTAGCTCGGTATAAACTGAACGACCGCTTAGCTTGGTCCTCAAGCTGTAAGCAACTGTATCTCGAATGCATCCATTTGCTCTACACCAACACAACGTTTTGCTTTGCGGATCTTCGACGAATCAATTTGCTCAAGAAAGCACTGTCGCCGTCGCACTGGAACATGATCAAATCCATTGAAGTGAATACGGATCTGTGCTGGCTTGCTGGTTGGGGAAAGCCAGGTGCTGAAGGTCAGGAGGATTTAGTGTGGAACGAGTTCTGGGAGAACATCGATAGCTTGGAAGGACTGGAACAGCTTAGAAGCTATAAAGGTATGCTATTCAAGGACGTCGAGCTCAATCCTCGTTGGAGATGGCCTTCTTATGGTCCGCGGTATGATGTGAAGTTCAGTAAAACCGAGGATGGGAGGGCTTCCTTCATGTTGCCGAGTGGAAAGGTGTTTGAGAGCGAGACGGTTGGTCAGAAGAGATTGTTTGCGTTTCGTCGGTTGCGTCCTGATCTACCCACGGACGCTCGTTCATGAATGACACTGAGATAAGTGCGAACTTCCGTGAACGAGGGTACAAGACTTGAATTGGACCTCATGCTAAGACTTACTTCGTTTGTAGTGTCTTGAAATGACAATTGCAGATAAGCTCACTTCAATGCCGGGTAGAAGTCTGAGTGGCTCCATATACTCTTTGAGCGTCCTGTAAGGTTTTCGCCCGGGCAACTCCATCGTCATCTCATTGTTCCAGTGTGCGGATGAATTCCTCAAAAGCAAGTAAATCAAGGTGAAATTTGCCTAGATCCTCTCGTTCAGGTTGGGAGCAGGTCTTCGCAAGTACGATGCCATTCCGTCTATCAACTAAGAGCATCTGACCGTATAATCCCGACGCCAGCAAAGTCTGGCGGTCTTGATCAGTAGTCCAGAATGATCGGTATGCAGGTGTCTTCCAATACCCTTCGAAAAGCTCTCTTTCCGGTCCGGCGGCAAACACATTGTCGCTGCCGTTTGCTATCATGTCTTCAACCCACGCCTTCGGAATGATCGAGTTCGGCTGAAGCATTGCTTGTCCAAGACGAGCCAAGTCTCGAGTTGTGGCGCAGAACCCACCCGCTGCTCGAGCATTTCCCGCAGGGTCTGTAGCGATGTAGGCGTCACTCTCCGTGCCCATTGGGTGCCACAGCAATTCACCGAGCAGACTTGCGAACCTCTTGCCAGAGGCTCTTTCCATGACCCAGGCCATCAGATCCGCGTTCATGGACAAGTAATGAAAGGGTATGTCTGAGTCGTCGACAGAATGAGAGCGAGGAGCTCTCAAGCCTTCGACGAATGTGTGAAGGTCTGTCGTTTCTTCGCCAAGCTTCAACGTCGTCTTACCAATGCCTTCGCGATATTCAGGTTGCACCTCGTCATAATAGATGCCCGCCCTCATATCCAGCAATTGTCGGACTTTGACATGCTCGTATGGGGTGTGCTGGACCTCAGGAACATATCTCGTGATGGGTGCATCAACATCCAGGAGGCCTTGACCAACCAAGATGCCACTGAGCAGCCCGGCCACCGATTTTGTGATAGAGAACGTTGCATGAACGGACTCGCGCAAGTTCGTCCTGTCGTAGTGTTCGAAGACGATCTTGTTGCCTCTCAGCACAACGATGCCGTCGGTCTCGGTTTCTTTCAGGTACTGGCTCATATTGAGCAATCGCTGATCTGAAGTTCTGACACTGAAGCTCTCAAATGACACGGCGTCCTCTTCGAGCGTTGCAGGTGTCGAACTCCTGGCGATCATGTCGACCGGGAGGATTTTGTCGACATGCTGAAAACTCCAGGTGCTGTGCTCTGCCTCTCGCCAGTTCGATCGATCCGTAGCGATGTTTGCCATTTGAGTGGAGGCTGCCCATGCAATCAGGATGCGAGCGGGCTGGAATGATGGATCGTGATCCAAACGTTGCAGAGACATCATCAAGCTCTTCACCCGGGACGGAGTCGAAGCTGTGCTGCATTAGTGGCGGCTAGCCCTTCCTGCCGTGCTGCGCCGCCAATCCTTATCTCTAGCTTCTTCCTTCCGCCTTTCCAGACCGCAGTTTCTTGATGCAAAATCTGGATCTCGCACAGATGTTGTTTAAATATGCCGGTTCGTATGCGGGACCAGACTTGCCAGCGGAGTTGCCTACAGAAGATTTGATCGTTGAATCAGTAAAGCTGGTATCCGCCGCAAGTAGAACGTCTTCAGCTAGTCCGCGAAAACACTGACTTGAATGGCTTATATCAAATTCAATTCTTCACTTGCTGGAGGAGAGGTCTCTTGGCCTGTTAGAGTGTTGAAGTACAATAGACGTCCATCAGGAGTGGCTTGGGGAATCCAGAACGCGGCATCGTCTGGCATTTCTGCGTCTTGAACCTGTTCCACAACCGATGAAAGGTCCGTGGCTCTCTCGCCTGGCACGTATATAGCGAAGTAGTTGCTCGGAAACCATCCCCGAATGCCATGTAGGACCCCATCCCACCAGCCACATTCCAGCTGCGTGACAACCTGCAGGATATCTCCCCGTCGGAAGCTGAGATGAAAGCGCTCGTCTGCGTCGTAATCATATAGTGCTCGAACGTAAACCGTGTTATCGGGAGACCCGCCGGGCTGTGGAGATGGCGCTTTCTGGACGCGAGGTACTATCTCTGCGATACTATCCGACGGCGTCTCAGATTTCTTGCCTCGTTTAGTACGTATCAACTCAATCTCATCGAGAGGAACATCAATTGAACTCGTCCATCCGCCCCTCCCGTCGTCAAATTGTTCGGAAAGGCTTTGTAATGCCAGCGGGATTTTACCACGTCTGAGCTGAGCGGGAGGTTTTGCTTTTATGCTGAACTTTGGTGACTTCGAGTTGCAATCAAGTGACAAAGAATTCTTCGGAGTTGTCAACAAAGATTGCATCTGGTTGGATACTGCTTCCAGCAAGTCATCGCTAGCGGACGTCTTGTCAGTGCTTTCACGAGTGGGGTCCTCGCTGTTCTCCTCACTGTCCACGTTGTCGAATACCAGTGTACCGCTAGCTGGTGACCTCATTGCTGAAGTCGAGTCTAGAACAGATGCAACAGTGGCTGACCCGTTCTCGGCTGTTGCATCACGGTCGTGACCTGAGGCATCGCCGAGAGCCGTTGCATAGAAAGACCCATGACGAAGTTCTGACACATGTATAGGTAAGGTCATGACCGACATCACTGCAGAGTCAGCAAGTGTGAGCTCAGAGGTGCTGGACCAACTTCTGTGCGCAGAATTATCGGCAGGTATCAGACTGGTAGCCAAGAAGTGTGAATGTGGTTGAGGGTAGCGCAGCCCAGCTTGAGCCATAGTCTTGATCGCTGCGTGAAGTGGCTTGAGCTGAGTTTTGAGGGAGCCAATGCTCATGCCTGCCGAAGCAATCAAGAGCAGCTGCCTGGCGAACGCGGTCCAGTGGAATGCAAAAGTCTCTGCCATTTCCTGCAGCCGGGGGAGTCTGTTGTCGTCACTGCAATCGAGAGTCTCTAAAAGGCTCGTATACGAAGTCTTTTGCGCAGCCATGACAGTATCGCACTTGTTCACTGCGACTTCGTACATTCGATATGACTCCGCATCTCTGACAGGATTGACTCCAGTGCTGCAAACCACTAATTGTCTGCGAGCTGTTGGCAATAGCTCAACTGCCAATACGCAGCAGATACGAATTGTCGATAACAGGTCATTCGTGCCGTAGATCTCCGAGACATCAAGTGCGGTCGAGAACTCTTCGAGACTTAGACTCATGCGGTGGCCTACCATGGTAGAGACGTCCTGATGATCCAACAGCGAACGTCTCTGAAACTCAATCATTGTATCATCGATCTCGCCAATGATCTGTGATATGCCGCTATCAACGGAATCAATTCTTCTTTCAAGATCGAGATCCACAGAAATTCTCTGCTCAATGCTCCGACGCAGCTCACGACTGCTTCTTTCAGCCTCTTCCAAGGTCGAGCTGTCAAATGATCAACAAAGGCTGTACTAATGACGAACTGTAGACTTTCCGCACCTCTCTAGAATTCGGATCTGCAATTGCCAGACTTTCGTCTGCCATGTCAGCTTTTCTCCAAAAGACAGCAGACCGGTGAAAGACGCCGAAGTTGCATCGCTGGCGATCCCAGAGAGGGCGGCGTACAGATCATCGAACACTCTCACGGCATTAGTAGAGGATGTCAGTGCTTGACGGCATGATATGAGCGTAGAAAAGTCGTCCGGTCGATTCTTTGATTTGAACAATTCGTGAAGCTGATCCAGAGCGCTCTTGTTACGCTTCACATCAACCAATAGTTCCGAGAGTGCCGAGTGAAGGCCTTCAAGCTGATGCAGCTTGGCTTGTATCTCGCTGATCAGGGATTGGAGTCCCCGGACGCAAGCAATTGCACCGATGCGTTCCTTTGGGTCAGTGAGAATGGACCGTCTTGCCTGCAAGACATACGTCTTGTAATGCTCTGTAACTAATCAGCCGCAAGTCGTCTCTGAGTAACGAGATCGGCGCACTGTCATTGTGAATCACATTGCCCAGGACGTCGCCGTTGTGAACTTTGGCGAAATCTTGTGCAATGTTATGCTCGTAGATCCTGGTACCCATATATGGAAAGAAAGACGGAGATTTGTTACGAGTAGGGGGGCCCTCGGTCTATTGTCCAGTGATCTGGTTGACACATTCGTGTGCAGCAATGAACGGTTGGCAGAAGAGAGGCTGCAGTGAGGTCGGAGATCGCGACGCGAGGCCGCCAGTCCACAGAACGCCACATTTTGCTGCAGGTGACCGAGAACGTGCAGCGTGCTACTGAATGCACGGACTGATCGCAAGAATCTGGAGATCCGTGACTGGTGCACGAGGCAATCGTGTTTTCACGATGCGAAATTTGATGAAAGAACTGAAGATGAGAAGGGAATGGAAAGGAAAGGGGAGACAAACAAGACGTTGCCGCCAAGAATTCTTTCTGCCTGAGGCGCAATTGAGAACAATGACTACTCGTGCACTGGAGGAGAGGATGTGTGCGCTGGATAATGTCAGGAAATCTGAAGCTGTTTTGAGCAACTGATGGAATGCGATGTGATATGTCCAGTGCAGTACACATGTCCAGGAGATCATCAAGGCGATCGATTGAGTCCATGTTTCGAAATGTTTGCGTTGCACAGTCCCGATATCATGCACAACTTCCTGCATAACTTCATCCATGGTACTCAAGCAGTAAGTATATGTGCTCTGATCCTCAATATCTTTGCTTTACAGTTGAGTATATACAGTCGCTAAGCACCATGAACCAAAGAATGGAGAGACAACGAGCTGCTCGCATCCAAGCGCTTGTTCGTGAAGGAAGGATGGTTGAGTGCCACTACGGCCAATCTCGAGAACAGGCACGTTTCCAGGCAACGATTTATATCATGGGAAGCAGGAACCCATCTGCTAAGCCCGGCAGTGATGATTGTCAGATGGTACAAGCGAATGGTCCAGAAGCCTTGACAAGTACACCTAGGTCGATGCATCGCGTTCTGGCCACGACCGAGCTGCTTGAGGGGATCCTGGGATTCGTGAGTGCCATGTACTTCGGCGAAGCTGTGCTTTTACTGACTTCTTTAGGTCGAATCACGAACACTCCTATTGATGCAACGCGTCGATCGAAGGATGCATTCAGTCATCCAGAGCTCGCCTTCGCTACATGCCAGACTATGGTTCTGTCCTGACCCGATCGACGGTGGAGCAGACAATGAGCCCCGTTTCAACCCTTTCATGTTCAAATCGGAAAGGCTTGTTCCCAAATGGTCCTACGGTGCAGACTTCGAACTCCCCGGTGCCACGCTCGTCGAAGTCAAACTGAATTCAAGTCCAGCTATGCTTCGACCAGAGGCCAGCTGGCGACGGATGCTCGTTGCTCAGTCGATTTCTGCAGCTGATGAATGGGTTGTCCAAGGCACCGATGAGGGAAAGTACAACGGATATCGCGGCGTTTCGACGTACGAGTCGAGGCATCTCGGAAACAGGTCAAACCATTTCGAAGAGCCTCCCACTTTTGATGACCTTGTTGGAATAGCTGTGGCCATCCACGATAGCACTCCTATGCCTGCAGTGTTGTGTACGCTGATAAAGGCTGGCGCAAAGCCATGAGATGTCAATTGACCTATTCTGGATGACCGTGAGGGAGAGAGAGTCTTCACACGACGAGCGGAACGACATAGTTGTTGCCAGAAATGCCGATGGCGATTATGAAGAAGATGGTGCTTGATATCTTGATACCGTGCCAGAGCAGCCGTAGCGCCAGAACACACATCTCTTGAGGAGCGTACACAGTGAGCCTCAGACCATTGAATCAGAAGATTCCTCACGCGGACTCAATGCTGAAAGCCTTGGTGTATGTTACACTTTCATGCACGTACAAAGACGTTTCGCTGCTGTCGTGCAAGACGCACAATGTTTGCGTAGCACATAGGCGGGCTCGATTCCATAAAAATCGCTAGCTGTCGATATTATAATCTTTGATCATCTTTCGACTCCAGCATACTATTCCGCGCCATGTGTCCTCCACCTGATCCCTACCGTTGTGGACCGGTAGCGAATATCTTCATGCTAGGATTTTATTCGCGGGCAGCAAAGGAAAAGCCGTGTGATGGATTGTCCAAAGCACAGCCGGAAGCCCTGAGAGCGCCGATACCGATGTGCGGCTCGGTCGCGCGAGTCCTGGCAACCACTGAACTGCTCGAAGCGATATTGAAATTCGTGAGGCTGTCCATAAACTGCGTGTGCACTTCTGGCTAACGATTGTGGGCAGCTCGATATTCGAACACTTCTGCTGGCTCAGCGTGTAAGCCGGTGCTTTAGAAATGTCATTCAAGGCTCTCCAGTACTCCAGGCGGTGCTGTGGTTCGCACCTGATCCGGCAATGAAGACATCTGAAAGCCAAGGCGTCAGACAGCTCAACCCACTCTTAATCCTAAAGAACAAGATTGTATCGGGAGCTCTGCTTGACGGTGCTGTGGATTCACCCAAGCCCTGCGCCACAGCCATTGAAATCCCGGTACAGATCGATGCCGGAAACTGCCAGCCTACCGCGAGCTGGCGACGCATGATTGTTGTACAGCCTTTCGAGCCAGATGACGAATGGAGAGCCCGAAGAGGCGGCTTAGACTCTTGTCGTATTTGCCGCGATGACACTTCCGGCCAGGCCAAAAGTTTCGATCGTACGCCAACTTTCGCAGACTTGATCAACTCGGTCGAGAATTCAAGACAGCCTCTCAACGAGGGTCTTTCATGCCATGAGTGTGGTAACCCCTTCAAAATCATGTGCGTACTCAGAAGATCCACCTCATCATCGGAGCCTCGCTGCTATGATGATCATTTCTCGACGAGACCACGTGCAGTTTTAAACGTGCGTACACATGATTTCAGAGAACCAAGGCTGCAGGGCGACCAAGAAGAACAACCATACCCGCCAGTTAAGGTTGTAGACACCCGGGAAGTCCGGCAGGAGAATGCTCTTGTCTCAGGCGTACAGCCTGTATCGTTCCGATCTGTTGTTGCAAAGCGGTTTCGGAGACAACGATCAGTCAATGCCAGGCGATAATCATAGATGAGTCGAAAGTACCCTGTAGTCCATTAGTACCCGGCGTCTGCCTTCCTAGGCATGATGAGGATCGCCCTCTGGAGCGTTCTGGTGTGGTAGATTAGTGCGTACTAGGTGTCAGTAGTATGTATGCTGTCGAAGAGCAGAGATGTATTCACACAGAAGTTCTACTACACATTGTCAAAAAGTACATTGAACAAGTTGCTCGGGATTCCGCCGATGCTCTCCACGCCGCGCTCGTAGACGGACGCCAGGTAATGCTATTGTTACAACTTTTCGTTTTCGGGTATCATGGCCGTTTACTCGTTGATCTTGGCAAGAATGCTGCATTTTGTCAGTATACTCTACCCAGCCTTTTCCTAGTGTTGATGACTTACTCGTGGTCCCGGAAGATGGAGTATTCCTCTTCGCCAACCTTGATTGGGCTGCCACCGAACTGTATGCCACATCAGTATCTCCTGCCCGATTGATCATTTATGCAACAAGCTCTTTTCATGCCTTACCTGAGGAATAAGGACTTTGTCGCCAGCCTTCACGCCCATCGGTAATCGCTTGCCATCCTTGTCAAATGCACCAGGTCCCACGGCCAGCACCTTGGCCTCGTTCAACTCTTTCACTGCAGTCTCTGGAAGGAAGATGCCGCCGGATGTCTTGGCCTCAGCCTTTACACGCTGGATCAGGACACGGTCGAGGAGTGGTGCGAGGGCCTTGATGGACTTGATTGCGGTAGACTAAACATCGTCGCATCAGTTCTGCGGGGTTCGATTTCATCAAATTTGACGTACCATTCTGACTGATCTCTAGAAATTAGCTTGCGGTATGCGATGAGCGTGTTTTCGGGAATGTCTGAGAGTCGATTGCTGCAGAATGGATGGAGGAGAGAGTGGTAGAACTTTTGTCGAAGCTCGAAGAAGCTCGTGAGTTCTCGGCCCTGAAGCCGGAGTGCGCACAGACCTCCTTCTCACTTTTGCCGACGGCATTTCATCTGAACCTTGACATGGCTTCTCTGGAACAACATCTTCGACCGAAGTGCATAGCTACGACAAGTGTACGAGATGCCAGCTCGTCAAACAGTGATGAGAAGCCTCACAGTCCCTTCCGACAGGCACTTTTCAGCCCCGATGGAACCTCCATAGTTACCAGAAGCCAAGACAAATGCCTGCGTACTTTTGTCTTGCCAACAGATCTCCTAGAGGAATCAGATGCTCCGAAGCAAATTAGATCTCATGCTTCGTGGCAATCCGGTAGCAACATACAAAATTATGCTCTATATCCAGGCTTCGACCTTCAGAATCCAGCCACGACTCTGGTCTTAACTGGAAGTGCCGATGTTCCGATCACTCTGAGAAATGCACTGCATTATGACACGATACATGGCAGCTACCCGCTCGTCAGTGCTCAGACCGAAGCGCATCTACCTCCACGAAGCTTGATCTTTACACGGACCGGTGAACATTTCTTGGCTGGCAGCGAAAATGCTCTGGCTGTTTTCGACTGTAGCAGGACCGGGGAAGCTCCTATGAAGTTTACACGCCTGACTCCGGCGAGGAAAGCTCATCGGAATGGACTCCATGGACTAACCCGGAAAGCCTTCGTGTCTACGATGAGTATCAGCTGTGAAGGAATGCTTTCTTTAGGCACCACCCAACGCGAGGTTGCGCTCTATGATCATGATGGCTTGGGTTCTTGGGCATCGACCTTTAACGTGGAAGGTCCGGGCAATGGTGTCTGCGATCTGAAATGGAGCCCTAATGGCACATACCTGCTTATAGGCGAGAGGCAGAGTGACCGCATTCAGGTCTTCGATATTCGCAACACGCAGCAGAAAGTGGTCGACTTGGTGGGCAGGAACGCTGATACGCCGCAGCCACTTTACATGGATGTTATACACACGGCATCTGGCTACGAAGTCTGGACTGGTGGAACTGATGGCCAAGTGAGGATGTGGTCGAACCCTGGCAATACTGCTGGCGACCATACACCTGATGCTGAACTTCACCTGCATGATGCACCTGTGGCTAGTGCTGTCTGGCATTCAAGTGGCACTGTTTTAGCAACGATTTCTGGACAACAGATCATTCCTGGCCGAGCTGATGAAAGCGACAGCGAAGACGAATCATCTGGTAGAAATCGGCACCATTCAGTCGCCGACAACACGCTGAAGATTTGGAGTATCTGAGGATTTCGCTAGTAGGGAAACTCCGATATCATGTTCGCTATTTGCTCACTTTGAGCCCAGAAGTCTCACATGCAATGGCTCTTGGCTAGGCGAGGTCTGAATTCGTTGCTGACTCGAAGCAGCTGCATGTGAGCTTCAGACAAGGCAGACTTCAGAAGGTGTTTTTCAGATGACCATCAACTCGTCCCTTAAACGCCAACACCAAGCTCTACCACACAATGTCTATCCAAGAAGGCGATATGATAGGAATCGTCGACCCTGATTTGTCGCGATCACGAATCACGCAGGATGTGCATCTCACGGCGATGCCATCTCCACCATCCTCAATATCTACCCATGACATGTCTTTCAGTGACTCCAACGACAACCACGACACCACGACGCCATCGCCGGCGACGCCTTCAAATTCGACTAGAGCTACATCTGAACAGTCAAGCCCTTATGCACCGGCAAAGGAAGATAGCAATATCATCGGCCAAGATCCAGAATACATCAACCTCGAGAGCAGACCGGTGACAGCTACGGTGGAGAAGATTTTCACGCCATCGGCATTGCTTGAGCTTCCAGATGTGGTCCGCGTACGCATCTACCGTCACGCGTTATTTCCAAATGGCACAGCGACCGCGCCGAGACCACATTTCTCACCTACCAGCTGCTGGCGCATCAAGCCTCCAGCCCTTCTTCGCACGTATTACGAGATTCGACAAGAAGCCATCAAGATCTATTACAGCCATTGTCACATCACTGCTCGATCCTCTCGCGACATCATACCATTTCTGCGCTGTCTGGATCCTGAGGCCTGCGCCGCTCTTGGAAAGGTATCGCTGAAGTACGACTGGTACGACGAAGAGCACCAGAGCGTCAATCAGCAGGTCAATAAGGCTCTGGCAATCTTCAAGATAGCTGGCGTTGAGTTGCAGAGGACCACGATCGAGATTACTGGCGTGGTTGTCACTGAGTAGAGTGACTTGGATCTGCGTCTGCACTCTTTGCTCTCGAGACTGGCGAGAGCTGTATTGAATGAGCGTAGATGAGATAACGAGGTTGAAAATCGGGAGACTGCTTTGGTACATTGTCTGAAATTGGGTCTTGGCGCTTTGGCTGCTCCTTCAGCGCAGATAGATCTTGAGCCGCGACGAGCTTTTGCAAAGGCAAGTACTTTCATTCGTGTCTGATAGGGTTTTCCGCATTACGTTTAGGTCGCGTACTGCATGGCACCTTCCTCTCTGACAGACTGATGCCTGGCTTGGCGTCGCGCGATGCACTTTCTCCACTTTGAACACAACGCCGCTGCTTCGTCTAAGCCATCTCTCACAACACCCATTCGTCTTGCCTACAAACACCAAAGATGGCTGACGACGTCGTCGAAGCTTCCGATACTGCGAAGAGCGGCAAATGTCACCTTCTCGCACTTCCGGCTGAACTTCGCAACGAGATCTGGAAGCTGGTCCTGCCGGAGAAGAAGACATTCTGCACCTGTCGCAAAATCTATAATCACCGTTCCATATGCGAGATACGCCGACCATACCAGCCACCTGCAATTTTGAGAGTATGTCAACAGATCCAGAGCGAGGCTCTGGGGCTCTGGTACCCTCAACTCAACATTCACTGCAGTGCCATTGTCGTACAGAGATTTCTGTACATGCTCGGGAGAGCAAAGGCGTCACTCATACGCAACTCAACTTGGTTCTACCAATATGAAGATTGGCTGCAGGCCGAAGACTCCCTGTATAGCACTCTTCAAGTGTTGTTTTACTGGAATTGCATGCCAGCTCCTGGAGCCCTTAAATACCGTCTACGCTTGAAGCTGGACGATGGCACTGAGGTGGAGACAACATCAAGCAATCCTCGAAAGACTGCTGCGGCACATGGCCTTGACGTATCGAGTAGCCATACTCCGTTCAGGTAGCATAGACACGTTTGTCTACCCTCCACAGAATAAGCTGACCATATCTAGGGTCGAGTGGAATAAGTTTCGGGCGAGCCATGACGCTAGCCCGCTGAGTGAGGAACAAATAGCGAAAGTCGTGAGTTTTGTCAGCAAGCACTAGGCGCTTCTGCTAAGTGCAGAGATGCTTGGAGATGCTGGTATCGCTCGTGACAAGCATTCATCAAGGTATCTGTCGGCATCGGGAGGAGCCGACTTATGAGGACCGGAATGGTCAGACACAACATCATAGAGACAAGCATGCCCACGTTTCATGTTAGAGAACTGCAGTCGCTACTTCTGCAGACAGAAAATGGATCAGCGTCGTCTAGCAATGGCCACCTCCTTCTCGCATGTCCTGCATCGCCAAGCTCACATGTGCCCGAGTTGTAATGCAAGATTTCAAGCTCACATAAATGCCCACATGCACATCCATCTGCACGAGGGACACACTCATCTGAGCCAATCAGCTCGCGTCCAGGAAGTCCAGGATGAGGAAGTCGCTCATGATGAAGTCGTGCGCGACCAAGAACACTGCCGCCTCCTAAACATACCCGGGGAAATTCGCAATCGCATCTACGAGTACGCTCTGGCCGACTATACCAACATCGCACTGGACCACATCAGCTTAACTCGAGACCCAACTGCAAAACACATCCAATTTCCATCCATCATCGAAGTCTGTCAACAACTCCGAAAAGAAGCGATCAGCATCTGGCTCTCATCAGCAACCTTCCACTTCAACTTTCATGGCGAAATCTATGACTTCTTACGAATCCTTGGAGCTCAATACGCTGCCATGATTAACGATGCGAGAGAGACTTATGTCTGGCAAAACCAAATTCAGGCGGAGTGTAGCTTGAGGCAGTTTCGGAAGGGTCTGGACGTGCTTGGGATCGAAATGGAGGGAAGCGCAATCGCTGCGCAGTTCTTGGGCGAGAATGGGAGAACAGAGCTTGTGAGGAAGATGGAGGAGTTTGAGGAGAGCTGACTTGGGGAGTTTTGTAGATGTGTGATGCATCGTGTTGTGTAGATTTGGTGAACGACACTTTTGTGCTTGTCGCTGTTTTCGTATGCCGTATTTCTTGGCGTCGTCCAGCGCTGCGCTGCTGTGCGACGACTGCTTGTCTTTCCACCTTCATTCGCAGGAGCATGCCTGTTACCCGTCCAGCACGACTCGTATACCATCTCTTTGCGACTTTTCCCGTCATGATGGCCCGTCATGGGTAAAATGCTCTAGAATGCTCGCAAAGCACCGAACGGCGTGGTAGCAATCCGACGTCCATGATGGACAGGAGATAGCGGAGTGTGGTCGCTGCTTGCACGCGTCTTCGCCTCTCGCTCAGTGGCCTTGCATGCCGCTTAGCATTGGTAACAGACCTGCAGCCCAAGACCGACCTGTCATATTCGTGTAGTGTGTCGCAGGATGGCGCTGCAAACGTGGCCAGCATGAGACGGGAACTCAGGGCAAGACAAGACGGAAGCCCGAAGCCGAGGTGACGTAGAGATATACCGCTGATCATCTACAGCATATCAGTATAAGAAGAATGCCAGGGGTCATACTATTCATTACAGCAATATCAAACAACATTCGACCAAAATGAAGACAAGTACTGCAACAACTCTCGCCTTGGCCATTGCGCCAGCATTGGCGATACCTCCGCCAGACTTTGGATTCCCAGAAGCACCGAACGACACTGCTCTCACAGCAGTCTTCACAACCACAAATGGAACAGTCCCTGTCACAGAGGGAGCACTCTTCGGCATCAACATCCCCGAGATGGCCCCAGCCTTGAGCGTCAACACATCCGCCTACCGCTCTCTGGCCAACTACTCCGGCGAATATGTCGTCCTAATGGTCGACCCCGACGCCTCATACCCAGAAATGCCAAACAACCGCTTCATCCTCCACTGGATGCAAGCCAACCTTACGCAATCCGACAACAACCCAGCCACCCTCCCACTCTCCACAGTCGGACGCCAGTTGGAAAATACTTCCGCGCCAGTCGTAGAATACCGCCGTCCCTCCCCACCAACAAACTCCAGCGCGCACCGCTATATTCTCTACGCATTCCAACAGCCCATGAATTTCAGCATTCCGGAACAATGGTCTGGTCTCAGCAACAGCAATCGTTCGCGCTTCAATCTTACGAACTTCATCAATGATACGATGCTTGGTACTCCTGCTGCTGCGAATTTCTTCTATGTGAGCAATCAGACTAGTGTGCCGATGAACTTTAACGAGACCTCTGGAAACAGTTACCCTGATGGCGATGGTACTGCTGTCACTTCTGGAGACCCGTACATGCCAACCGGATCGACGGCTGCGATGGGATCTTCGAGTAGTTCGGCGGGTGCGGCTATGATTACTGGCGTGGGAAGTTTGGTTGGGGCTGGACTTGTTGGGATTGCTGCTTTGATGTAGATCAGAAGCGGTGGAATGTGAAATAGTAACGTTCGCATTTCAGCTCGGAACACTTCTTCTTCCTAGCTACCTCTAGATTCTCTCCTGGCAGCTTTGAGTACAACTGATCAATCGAGCGACAAAGGGAGAGTCTGATGTTTCTAAGGTATGTATGCAATTCTCCCCTCCAGTGTATTCCGAGCACTTCATGTCCTTGACTACCTTCAGATCATCCTCTAACAGCTTGGAACACATTCGTATAGTCGAGCGACAAGGCCAGAGTCCAACCTATTTGAGGTGAGAATCTGAAGTCGCTCTCCGCTTCGCTCGGCTTACTTCTCCTCCCCGAATATGTCTAGGTCCTCTTTCAATCGCCTCGAACCTACCCGATTATTTGAGCGGCAAGACAAGTCTATGCTATTTGAGGTGAAGATATAACATCCTCCCTGACTTCGCTTCCTATCATTTTTCCCTCGTAAATACCCTCAGATTCTCCTCGAACAGCTTTGAACCCATTCGATTGTTCGAGCGACAACGCGAGTCTAGTCGAGCTTGGGTGGAAATGTAGTGTCTCTCTTTACTTTGCTTCCGAAGACCTTGGGCTCCGAGCTGCCATTAGATCATCTCCTAGAAGCGTAGAAAGCATTAGGATTCCGAGTGATCGAGCGACTCTGGTCTATCTCAGGAGAGAATACTATGCCTCTCCTGACTTCGCTTCCTCAAGGTCTTGCTTCCTTGCTATTGAAATATTTTCTGGAAGCGTCGAGCGTGCTAGAGTCTCGAGCGATCAGACGATTCTAATCTCTCTTATGAGATTACGTAACATCTCTCCTTGCTTTGCTCCCAGATATTCTTCCTTCCTGACAAGGCCTAGGTTGTCTCCTAGAAGCGTCGGGAGCAGACACGAACTTGAGCGAAAGGGGTCGGACTTGCAATATTTGGGAAAGATCGAGCAGTCTCTCAGCTTTGCTTCCGAAGATTTCTCTTTGTGAATTGCCTCCAGGTTGTCCCGTGGGAGCCTTGCGAACAGACGGGAACTTGAGCGATAAGACAAGATTCTTGTGGAATTTCAGTGAGACTCAACGTCTCTCCTTACTTTGCTTCCAAAAGTTCTTCCTTCCTACTGGAGTCTAGGTTGTCTCCAAGAAGCATCGGGAAAATGTAGCAATCCGAGCGCGAGGACGAAAGTTGAATCGGACTTTGTAATACTTTGCAAGGATCTATGTAGTAGTCTTGCAGCGTTCCTTCCCAGGATCACTCCTTATGAACTGCCTCCAGAATTTCCCTTGGGCGCGTCGAGAGCATAAGAAATCCGAGAGAGAGGCGTTGAACTTGCAATATTCAGGAAAGATGTAGTATTGTCCCGCTTTGCTTCCAAATATTGGTCGTTCTTAACTGCCTCTGGATTATCTCCTGGGAGTGTCGAGAGTATTTACTAAGCCGAGCGATTGGACGAATCTTGACGAGTCAACTCAGATCTAGGTGAGAATGTACCATCTCTCGTTGCCTTCGCTTCCCAGGATTTCCCTCTCGCATTTGCCTCGAAATGATCTCGTAGGAGTGTCGAGGACATATAGTATTTCGAGCGAGAGGACGGAAGAGGGTTGATCGTGGACCATTTGGTAGACATGTAGCACTCTCTCCTTACTTTGACTCCGGTAATTCTTCCTTCGTAAGTGACTCCGGATTATCTTCTCAAAGCGTCGAGGACACTTACGAGTCCGAGTCTGAGACGCAAGTTTGGTCGTAATTGCACTATTTAGGAGAGGTTCAGGCAGTCTCTCCTGACCTTGCTTCCTTAAATTATCCCTTCGTAACTGCCTCGAGATTATCCCTTAGAAGCGTCGAGGGCATATATGAGCTCGAGCGATGAGGCGAAAATTGACCCGTAGATAGTGAGGAACGCAAAGAACTTTCGATTTTGGATCGCAGACCGCACCAGGCGCTTCACTCTACCCTCTCACTTCCAGTATACTGTCTGCGATCCTGACCCCTCGGCCAGCTCTACCAACGCGGAAGCGCTTCACGAAAATAAAGTCTCGTGACCACCAAAAACAGGCCACCAACTTCCATCCACAGACGCAGGTCCCATCAAATCACGCTTCACCTTCTTCAGCAGCTCCTGTACCGTCGTCTCCCTAGAAATCCGTAAGGTCTTCTCGATCGGATGCCCGGCATATCCCTCCACTGTAACCAGAATCTCAACTTCTTCATTGGGAGATTCTGCGATCAACATCTTCCTCCAGCTCTCTTCGCCAATGTCGCTTGTTGCGATCCATTTCATCGTTACTGCAATCTCATCGTGTCTGCCAAATTGCTGGAACTTGAGGGTTCTGTAGGGTGAGGTTGAGAGGAGGGGGTTGAGTTCGGACCAATTGTCGTTTGGATCTGCGGATGGCTTGATGTTGGGCAAGAACCAGAGCTTCGTTTGTAGGATCTTGGATTCTGCGATTGTCTTTTGAAAAGTAGTGTTGACTCTCTGGGCGAGAAGAACAGTCCGCATGTCGTCAACGCGGAAGAGGATCAGTACGAGAAGTTCGACCGTGTCCAAGGTGCGGTGGCATGCCGAGACCTTGCTCTCGGCGGCGGTTGGTGACTTCTCAGGGGGCAGCTTGGGGGCGGGCTGAGTCGTTGTTGGTCTCTCCCAGGCGAACAGGCTGGAAATGTCGAACCAGCCCGCCATAATGCTGGCGTGAAGTCGATCCTTTCAAATTGTTAGCCTCAAGTTCATTCTCGCCAGGCGGCGTACGCCTGAAGCTGGTCCGGTCCGGTGGCTGGCTGGCTGGCTTGTTGGCGATTTGGCAGGTCGAGTGGCTGTTGTGGGTGGCATGCTGGAGGAAGGGAAAGGTGAAAGCAAGCTGCAAAAGTCTGCGAAGTGAGAATCGCTTTTGCCAAGCTTTTTCGACTCATCACATGCAGGACCGTTTTGATTGCGTCAGAGTTGAAGCTCACTTCTGCAACAGCCTGTTCCGCCTGGAGCCACTCCAGCTTTGCAAGTCCGAAATCATTGCAGCAGCCAATCCATGGTAATGGCCGCAGCAGAGTCCGAGATGGTCGGCGCCAAGAAGGTATGGCAGAGGTCCTGTGCTCTGCGACAGAGGTGAAGCTGACTTCAACTTCCAGTCGTCTGGCGCAGACACGATAAGTGACGGTGCACCACATTCGACTCGGCAGGCAACCGGGTTTGCAGCCTGTCACCGAGTGATCAACACTGCCGAATTGCTCGAGATGGTGCTACTGGAGGTCGACGACATGCGGACTCTGCTTCTTAGCCAGCGCGTCAACAAGACATTCAAGAGCGCCATCGAAGGTTCTCCGGCGCTCCAGACAAAATTATGGATGCGTGAAGACCCGGATTGGAGCAAGAGCGAGGATGACGACTTCTTCAAGTTGCAAGTCAATCCACTGCTTGAATGTGGTCCCTTGCGTAGGCACCCGGGCGTTGACAACCCGTTCTACACACTTCTTCAGAAGCCGTATCGCTCCTATTTCGAGATTGAGGTCGCAAAGAAAGCTCTGCACAAGCAGGGCAACGAAAGTTGGCGCCGAATGCTGTTCGTCAAAAGCACCAAAAGCAAGGTACACCTCCACATATATGCGAAAGATACAGGATACACGAGCATGAACGTATGTGGCGGCTTTTTCTGCTTTGACAGTGCGTCTAGTGTTGGTCAGCTACTCAATCTGCTGGCGGAGACTTCATCCGATCCAGCTTGGCGCGATCGTACTTTCGGCACATCGAGAGGCTATTGTTGGGGCGATTGCCTACGGGATTGCCCAGCCTGGCCGACCAAACGAAGTGATGCTTGGATACCGAGATGAACTCGCGAGAGAGCAGAAGAAAGACTGCTAAGGATGATGTATTGAGCTAAGCCCATAAAAATTTGGTGATAGCTCGTGAAGTCGACGTCCTTGGTATCGTCGAGCAGACGCCCACGATTTCAGAGAATCGATCAGCACAAGCAAGACAGAATTAATTCGGTGTCGACATACCAATGCCGCTGCATGAAATGCAACCTTCTCTCAGCAGAACAGGTCAGAGTCGCGGGGCTACTGTCGAAGAACTATTGCCTCAATGTCACAGTGGAGAGCAAGCTTGACCTGGTCCACAGCACATTCCATCGAGTTGGCGATTGGGTAGATGCCAGACCTTTTGCCCCGAAAAGCAATGCAAGAGCTGCTGCTCCCGTTCAGCAAAAGTTCTTTTCCTCGGCTCACACGTACTGGCTGCAGCATCTGGTCGGCACTGGGAGCCGTGCTCAAGTTTCACACTGAGCCTACAAAGCGACATAGGCGAGAGGTAGTTATACCAACTTTGCTTACTCAATCTTTCATTCTGTCGTATGTGCGTTACCGACTTGCGTATCCTGATTCTATCCCAAAGCTTTTGGCGCTCGCTACGCTCTCAATCACCGCTTGTTCTCAGCTGAGAGCTGCGACTCCCTCGCCAACTGCTCCTCAGTCTTCTTATTTCCACTATACAGCGTGAGCCTGAGTCGAGCATACTTTCGGCAGCGAAACTCACCTAAGAATCAGCTTGTTGAGGAAGCTGCCTGGCTTGCCCTGGTCATGACCATCACGCTCAGCTCTGTCAATGTCCTTGGAGATGTTTCCGTAGGTCTCCTCGTCTACATCGCTTGCATCATCGACATCATCGACATTTGCTGCATCATTACTGTCAGCGTGACGTAGCGGTCTAGCTTGCACAGTGGTATGTACGGTTCTTGTCATGCATCGACAACTTTCTCTTGATCTTGGCTCTAATGTTCTGCATCTTGGCTGTGATTGACTTCGAAGGCGGGGTAGTGGTGGGTTTGCGTCTAGCTGTATAGGATCGAGACGGTGAGATGGCAGGTCCAGAGGACGCAGGTGGGAGGTGGAAGAGGACAGATTTAGTGTGGAGTGCAGGTGGAGGACGGAAAATCAGAACAAAGAGGCGTGAGGCTCGGCTTACAGCTTCTTTATGTAGGAGAGCTCTTGCTGCTTGGAAGGCGTGCACCACGCGGCTCTAGACTGCCGTTGTCTCTGCAGAACACCGACCAAGTGCGGTTCCAGGCGAGCAGAGGTGGAGTAGCCAGTAGGCAGACCCTGGTCAATGCAAGCTGCACGGGCCATGCACGAAAGGTGGACCGTGGACCTTCCCTATTCGCTTTCAATCCAAACTTAAACACTTCGCGATACAACAACACTGCAATCATCTCAACATCACGAACATCGCAAACAGCGGAAGTGAGACCCCGGCGCGTGTACAGCTTCCTCGTGAGCCTTCGAAGCAGCAGACGCCTTACAGGATCGGCACAAGATCGCGTGTCTCAGACCGATCAACACGCGTTGCCGAGAAAACAACTGGGTCCATCCCCATACGAGCTCTTGTGCCTCTGTGGCGACGGACCGCCTGGTGCACTGTTTTGCAGTCACAGCCTGCTTCAGAGAACAGGCTGAGAAATATCAAAGCATGACTGCAACGCCAGCTCGAGCCAGATAGAAACCATAGCGGCAGGCACCACGATTGCGGATCCAGGATGTTGCACGAGGTCCTGCTCGCTCTCTCAGGCCATCCTTCACCACTCTTCGCAGACACCGTCTCGGAACATGACGCCTCTGACCTGCCGTTACTCTCTCCGTCTGAGAAGGCATTATTGGAATCTATTGGGAGACTTTCAGAACTGCATCGCAGGTTGAAGCGGCATCTCGAAACCATATCCTCAACTCATGTCTCGGTGATCTGCAGAGCCGTCGCTACCTCAGTGCAGCAGACTCATTTGGCTCGCTTCCAGGAGAAGATCTTGGAGACCGAGAGCAAGATTCTGAAGAATGATGCGAGCATCGTTGGAGCATACGAGATCGTTCCTCTGGCTGCTCTCGTCGCTGAGTTCGACAGATGGCCACGTCTCATGAGCTGGTACTGGGACCTTGCAACCTTCATGAGCCCTCCAAAATCTGACTCTGGGTCTGCACTTCACTGCACTAGTGCTCGCCTGGTCGACAAGCTTCGAGCAGAAACCCAGACCGGCTTTCCTGAAATTGAAGATGCTGCAACTGAACTTGCTCGTGTAGCAGAACGTGCGTGGCTGCGACAACTGTCCTCCTGGATCATTTATGGAAAGCTTCCCACCCTTGGTGCCAGAGACTTCTTCATACGTGCTGAAGGCGACGATGGAAGTCGCTCATTCGCCAAGAATAAGGAATTACTGCCATCCTTCGTGACGCCAAGCCTTGCTGCTTCTTTGCTATTCATCGGCAAGTCAATACATCAAGTTGAGTATTATCGACGCTCATCTAATACCCATTCGACCCCTTCAATACCAGCTGCGGACCAGACTCAGCTTGCGTCCGACCATCTCCAGCAACTCTCTTCGCTGTCACTTCCTATCGTTCCTTCTCAATTCTCGCGCACCATCGCACAAATCAGGCTCTCTCTATCCCAGAACGTTCTGCAGCACCTCCTACCTATGAGCGAAACGGTACAAGTCTTGGTGTGCTTGCGGCAATTTTTCCTGCTTGATCGAGGCGAATTTGCAACAGCACTAATCGCTGAGGCAGAAGAGCGAGTGCAGTCCCGTCAACAGAATATGGGCAAGCTGCTTGCTCAAGACCCCGTCAAGGCATTACAGAGTCTGTCCATGAAAGATACGGAGCTGAATCAAGTGCTTCGTCAGGTGTGGAGGTCACTTGCAGTGGCAGATGAGAATGGCGAAGATGCCACTCTTGACTATGCTCAATCGCAGATTTCATTGACCAACCCCAAGTACAGCACTTCCCGTCCATCGACTGCCGACAGCTCGAGTGACGGAACGCCTGAGATCTCCTCGATCGCGTTCAACAATCTGCTGTTCCCGAACCCTACCGAACTAAGCATGACTATCTCGCCACCGCTTGATCTATTCCTTTCCATCAGAGATTTGGAAACATACACTGCGATAAGCTCATATCTGCTAGCGATTCGAAGAGGTCATCAAAGGCTGAACAGTCTATGGAAACGGACGCCTGCTCGAAGAGATCATCCTGTATCAACAGCACAGCATGAGGAGCTGAGACCGCGGCATAATCAGCGGAACATCGCCATGAGACGCGTATGGGCGACCTGCAGTGCTGCCATTTTCATGCTGTCTGAGACTGCGGCTTTCTTCGAAGGTGAGATAGTCCGGCAGTCTTGCGAGCACTTCCAAGCCTGGGTCGAAGAGCCATTGAAGCAGTCGATGAGGAGCACGTCTTCTACTGCTTCCGAAAAGCCAATCCAACGCGACCCAGAAACACTTGCAGCAGGTCATCGCACCTTTCTGGCATCACTCACCTATGCACTGTTACTGACTGATACGCAATTCACTCGGGAATTGCGGTCGCTGCTCGGGAACGTCGACAACCTCATCGCCTACTTTCAGCGACTCCTTGATATGCAGCAGAAGTTAGACTTCGAGCAACAATTCGGAAGTGAATCTGCTCATACTGTGTCAGAGGAGCAACGCATGTCTCTGGAGCTTGATCGAGCACGGAAGAAGGTCGACAGCGATCTCAAGTCGGTCATCCGTCGCCTACGACAGCTTGACGGAGATCGTGTGGGATCACTTCGCCATCTAGAGCAGAAGCGTCCAGATCAAGGTGATTTTGAGGCGTGGAAGGATGGCGGCAGTATTGACCGTCTTCTCATGAAGCTGGAGTTCGGACGCATGGTTGTCGATGGCTACGAGGTCTTCCGGACCTGAGGCAAGCAAGCTTGGTTGAGGCCCCTGAGCTGAATTCGTACTCAGCCAGTCACTACTCGCACTCTGAGACGAACACTCAGTGGGAGCTTTTTAGCCGGAATGTAGGTGAACGTTCGAGAAGCGCTTATTCAAGCTGCCGAGAGTAGCATGGATTCTGAAAGCGAGCCAATGAGAAGCGGCTTTGACATTCCACCTCGATTAGATAAGGACTTGCGTCACAAATCCAAAACTTTCTGAGAATCGCGGCTCACATTCGCTATTCACAGAACACACACAATGGGACTACCGCAAGATATGGCACAGCAAGGAAGTAGCAGCCAGCAAAATGGCACCAAGTCGCTGGCACAAGATCTCTTCGAAGACATGGGCCGCCAGGTCAACAACATGTCTGGAGCCGACGACCAGAAAGTTGTCGAAGAGATCGAGAGTTTGTGCATGAACTGCCATGCAGATGGCACAACCAAAATGCTGCTGACCAAGATACCTTTCTTTCGCGAGATTGTTATAATGTCCTTTTCCTGCGACGAATGCGGTTTTCAGAACAACGAGATTCAATCTGCCGGCCAGATCCAACCGAAAGGCGCCAAGTATGCGCTGCGAGTAGAGAGCAACGACGATTTGCAGCGAAACGTGGTCAAGAGCGATATCTGTGCCTTCCGAATAGAAGATGTGGACTTGGAAATCCCACCTGGCAAGGGACAATACTCGAATGTGGAGGGCATTGTTGGCTCAGTGAAAGCCGACTTGGAACAGCATCAAGATGAGCGCATGAGACAAATGCCTGAAGTGGGCGCAAAGGTAGCAGAAATCATAAGGACGTTGGAAGATATGCTCAATGGGCAACGATATCCTTTTATGGTATCCGTGGACGACCCAAGTGGGAACAGCATGATTGAGCCGAAGCCAGGAGACTCTGCGGGCAAATGGGCGAAGAGCGAGTATATCAGATCAGGAGCACAAAATGCACAGCTCGGACTTGGCGATGATGTCCCTGCACCTGCTTCACAAGCACCCGAGACGAACATCAGGCCAGAATACCACGCTGAAGGACTGGTTGGTGGCGAGAGCGCACCGACTGCGCAAGGGAACAATGTTGATCAGGAAGAGGACATTGTCGAGAACCAAGTTTACAGCTTCCCGGCATCATGTCCAGGCTGCACGAGACCATGTGCGACAAACATGAAAATGGTCAACATTCCATATTTCAAGCAAGTCGTGCTCATGTCTACGGTCTGCGAAGATTGTGGCTACAGAAGCAACGAGGTCAAGACTGGTGGCGAAGTGCCGGAGAAAGGCCGCAAGATCACCCTCCAGGTGAGCACAGCAGAAGACCTGGCACGAGATATCCTCAAGAGCGAGAGCGCATCTCTACACTGCCCCGAACTCAGACTAGAGGTGCAACCTGGAACCATGGGTGGTCGTTTCACCACAGTGGAGGGCATCATGTCACAAATCCGAAAGGACCTCCGAGCGCAGGCGTTTGGTCTTGAGGATGGCGACGCTGAACTTCCGGAAGGCGCTGGCGATTCCATGACCACAGACAGCAAGAAGCAGTGGGATGACTTCTTCGAGCTGTTGACTGATGCGATCGAGGGCCGCAAGGAGTTCACTTTGACTCTACAGGATCCGCTGGCCGGGTCGTACGTGCAGAGTCTGACGGCGCCCGAACCAGATCCGAAGATCACATTAGAGGACTACGAGAGGACGAAGGAGGAAGAGGATGATCTGGGACTGAGTGACATCAAGACCGAGGGTTACGAGCAGACCGAGACGACTTCATGAGCACCAAAAGTTTGAGATATGATACATGATAGACGATAAATGTGGCCGGTATCGCCTGTGTCGTGCGCTGGGGAGACATCGACAGCCGTGGGCTTCACAGGTTCGATTTGTCCAGCCAAGGTTCGCCGTGTCAGGTGAGGAAGCTGAGGCCGATCGAGCTTCAGCTCCTGAGCCGAACGCAGGTCAGCGCTGTCACTTGAGGATGTATGGCCCTCAGCGCTCCAAAATCTAATTAGAGGTGCCGCGGCCAATACCAACAGCCAGCCGATGGTACTGCCATCAGCCACTCAAACCTCACTTTCACCATTCTCACTTCCAGACATGCTTATTTTCTCACAGTGACACAACTTCCAATGAAGACTTCTGTTCTGCACATTCCGACGCCTGCACCCGCGACTCCAGCCTACACAATGCCCACCGCGCCCTTCGACCACCTCGAGCATGACTTCGCATTCAACAACATCGAAGAAGCGCGCAACGACACGAGCTCATCTTGCAACCTTTCTCCACCCGATGACGACTACGACCAACTCTGCGGAGAAGAAAATCACAAAGCGCTGGTCTACGATATCTACCATGCCATCGTAGCACATGCTCATCGACAGGAATCCACGAGCACGGGAACTTCTGCCCCTCCCGACATCGATCCGCAAGCTTGGGTAGAATTTCAGATCGACCAGGAAGAGAATCTGAGAAAGATACTTGGGAAGGAAGATAACGGGAAGAGCGAAGTTGAGAGGAGGTGTTGGATTATGCTTGTAAGCTGATTTCACTCTTCAGGCCGGCGAGTGTGAAGCTGACTCTTCGATGTCAGGACCAAATTTTTGAGATTTACCAAACCGGAGCAAGGTCATCAAACTTCTTCGGTCCCGCAGAGAAATGGGTGTTGAAGTGCTCGGAGAGGTTGGAGAGGGTTGTTAAGGCTGTAGAGGTAAGTTGAGACTTGAGGCTTTGCAAGAACTGAACTCCTTCAACATATGTTGTTTTGATATCCATCGACCAAGAAGTGAAGAGTGCTGATTTTGCAGGACCACCCGATCATCGCTGTTGATATCCTTCGAGGCCACAACCTGCCCGAGATTGCCATCATGACTGATTCTTTCGTGGAGAAGAGAGTTGGGTTGCAGTTTGGGATTTTCATGCAGGAGAAGAAGGGCGGGGAGGGTGGAAGTGAGGTTGGTTGAGGTTCGTTTCGCAAAGGCGCGCTGCGGATATCAGGCCGCGTGATCAGGGAAACAGTCCCAACTTGAACACCCAACAAAATGCAATTTCACTAAGTGTGAGGGTCCTGATCAAACGGGGGCGGGATGCGGAAAGGAACGATGATCGCACGGTCTGGCTACAATGGTACGGAATGATTGATCCTCGACATCAGATCGTATATTCTGGCCCAAGCCTCACTTGTACCCGCATGCTAACGCTCTCTCTCAGCAGCATCGGTGAGGCGAAATGCGAGCGTTTGATCTCCCTTCCGTTATTTTCCTCCCGTGCTGATATGCATTGGTCAGTGGTGTCCTTAGTATGATGCCATGGGCTCGACATTACCAGCTCCATGCCATATACCAGAGACTTCAGATCCGCACCAAATTCTTTCGATCACATCCAGCGCTCCCGATCCCAGCCGTCTCCGGTTGTGAACTCCCAAATTGGGTCAAAATTGCGCTCGGTGCGTTCGCCATTAACGCAGACTCTCGACACATCGCTAGCTTCCAAGCACTCGCAAGCGATCGGAGGCTCCATGTACCAATGAATCCGATTGACCAACATATCATATACCTCGCCCAGACTCGGCTCCACCAGATTCAAACCATCGATAACGACTCCCGACCACCCACGCCGCGGACACCAGCCTGAAAATGTCCGAACTTCCCTGACCCGCATACCGCAAGTTAGTCTCCGCCATGATGCCTGTGGTTCTTTGGAGATTGGTTGGTGATGACGACGTTGCAGGATTACCATGCTAAGCTCAACATCGCAGTTCACGGAAAGTCCTGGAATCATGCAGAGATCAGGAATCCCGAGGCTGAGGGCTTGTTGCAGTGGCTTGGAGCCTTCAATTGTGTTGGCAAAGCTTGAGTGGACGCGTTGGGAGAGGATGATGGTGCGGTAGTTGTCGCTGTCGTATTCTTCGATGACTTCGAGGAGGATCTACTCGAGGAGCTCGAAGATGTGGGCGACGCGCGACCCGGCGGATGGTGTGGTTGATGCCATCGCTGATGGTGGAGATGTTTGCGATGGTGGCGCTGTTGAGACCATCTTGTGAGCGACGTAGATCCAAAACGTGACGAGCTCAGGTGTGGTGACAAAGGTGAGGCGCAGCTCAGGAAGTGCTTGTGCGGATAATGAAGTAGAATAGGCATGTGACAGACTCGAGCACGGACGTCTCGGTCCGCAAAGTCTGACAACGACTTCGGGAAACGCACTCAGCGACCCTTGACCGCAGCTCTCACTTCCACAACCAAGAAAATCGGCACAACAAAGCATGGTCGATCTTTCTGGTGTCATGGCCATCGCGAATGGCAAGATGTCGCTCGAAAAAAGAATCCAGCGCCTAGCGCAAGAGCTCCAAGATATCGTTTTCGCCTTCTATGTGCTCACTATCCCATCTGAGCATAACATCGACATCACCACTGCATATCAAGTACCAAAGCAACTGCAGATCGACCGCGCCTCCAGACGCACCGCGGCAAAGCACTACTACTCAACCAACACTTTTGTCATCGACGGCTTCGACAAGACCACTGAAAGCTTCGATCAAGGCTCCGCCATTCTCAGATGGCTGAGAAGTCTACCTGCCAATCACAGCTTCATGATCGAGAAACTGTTTCTTGCAGAGCCATTCGACTACTTGGAAGTATTCGCCCTCGAGACTAACCTTCGATTCCGGTATGATTTAATCATGGAAAAGCTCGAGGAGTCAAGCGGGGTATCTCTGCAGTCTGAATGTCTGAGTATGGGATTCTACATTCTGTGGCTTGACTGGAAGGTGGTGACAGTCTATGGCAAGCGTGGAGAGCTTGCTGATAAGGTTGCTAAATTGCTGGTCGATAGGGATCATGGGGCGCACATAGAGGCATCAGAGGCTTTGATGGATGACAGGAAGGATTGGGTTGATCTTTGAAGAGGCCACAAAGCTTTTCTGAGCTGGGACAGAGCATGTGGTGCTCGAAACGGAAGCCGGAAGCACATTTGGATGCAATGATGCTTTCTAGAGCTCCAGACCAGCCAGCACATACAGCTACTATATAGGCTGAGAAGCTATTGATTGCTCAATATAACATTAACGACAAGAAGATTCCACTCTTCTCTTGTCGGTCGTTGCCGTCCCCGTTACGTGTCGTGCCGTAACGTCCGTGCTCGAGTCCGTCACATGCTAGCGCAATTTCGTAGCTTTAGACACGACTCGCAACTTCGACTTCAACACAAAGAACACGCCATCACACAACATCGGAGTTAAACACCATAGCGATGGTACCCGCAGCTATGGAACGTCCACCACCCGCCGCAGCCAAAAGCCTTGCCACACTCACCCAAAACCTGCCACAAGAACTCTTCGACAAAATCTTCGAGCTCGTGACCCACGTGGAGTCGAACGAAATCATCACGATCACCAAGACCTACCGCCATCCAGCAGCTTTCCACATCAACCGCGCCATGCGCCGCAGAAATGCACAGATCTACTACATCACCAACAAGTTCACTGCAGCCACTGATACAAAGGAACACCTGCACAAGTGGCTATCCAGTCTCCCGAATGGCTGTCGCTCCATGATACGGGAGATTCGGATACCGTGCTGGCGTGCCGCTCTCGACGCGATCACTAAAAATGAATCCACGCCGCAAGGAGATACGTTGACACCGAGGGAGATTCGGCATCTGGCGATTACACACGTGAAGCAAGCTCTGATGACTTGGGAATCCGGAAGCGGAGTCGCGGGAGACTTGGTCATGAAATCAGACTTCGAGTTTCGCAGTGGTGTGACGGTGTGGGTGAACAGGAGGGAGCTGGAACTGATGCATCGTGGGCTTTGAGCTTAGGGAGTTGGCGAAGGATGCGGAATGGGATGGAGCTGAACGAGGAGTTGAGCAGCACAGTGACTGGTGGCGACAGTGGTAGGGAGACCGGACTTCACATTATTGAAGAGAAGTTCCAATCAATTCCATTGCAACACAAACGCGAGACAACCAAGCGAATGTGTGATGATTCCAGCAGAATACTCCCAAAAGCAAAGACAGACCCAGATCAATCAGATATAGAAGCCTCCCATCTCCTCTCATTCTCACCATCTACTTCCACCCAACCCAACACTCAGCAAGCTTATTCTTCTGGTGACACTCTCCCCACTTGGCGCCCTTGCTAGCAGCCGACAAGAGAAAGTAAGCGCACTTGTCGCCAATGCAATCCTTTGGTTTCTCCCAATGTCCATTGCCCTTGAGGTAGAAGCGATGGTTGCCGCAGTCGTACCCGTCGCCTTCCCAGCGTGCTACACAAGAGTGAGTTTTGGTTTCGTGATTTGCTGGTTTACTTACGATCATCCTTGAGCTCGTCAACACATTGCACGAGCTTCGCTGCATCGGCCTCTGCGGTCAAGGGACCATTGGAGGTCTCGAGGCCTGCGACGAAGGAGGCCAGGATGGCGGTCAGGAGAGCTGTGCTGATGTGCATGATGTTTGGAATATTGGTTTTCTTGGGTAATATTGTAATTGGAGTGGACTTGCTGATATTGAGGAACGGATGAATGGCGAGGAATCGTCAGCAGATTCTATGCTCTTATATGTTTGCGTCGGCTACGATTCGAAGTGTCGCCGGGCAAGACTGTCACTGCTGAAATTCAGCTGTCCCATCCCTGAGTCTGGGACACAGCTTGCCCTCACTGCGCGACTTGTCTAATTCCATAGAAGTGGAACCATGCTGTCTCAGGCCAGGTTGAACATTGATGTCACGATACGAGGAAGTGGTAGGAGTGCGGTCCTACAGGTTGTACTCAAGCTTCGTTGCACGACCAGCCCGGATCTTGGCCGAGAGCAATGTCGGAGATCGTATTCGCAACGGCTGTACAGCTATGAGGCTGAGTGACTGGTATGTGGAGTTCAGAAGAATAGCTGAAAGGCTTGTGTGACGTGTCCGGGATGGTGAGCCTGATCCGACTCTGCCAAGATATCAGCCTCGCTGTTCCAGGATCGGCATTTTCCTCGCAGCGACAAATCCGCTTCAGAGACCAGATGCCCTGGGGACCCGATCGCTCTGCCACGCATTCCTAAGATTAGCGTAGCAATGCCTCGAGACTTGAGATGTCCAGTCAGGGGCTGAATTTTCAACAGCTTCCGATGAATCAGCTCTGCCAAAAAGGGGGCCTTTCACAGTGGGGCCTATGCCGGGCTTCAGCTTTGCGTTCTTCCGTGAAGTGGGAGTGCTCTTCATGTCCTTCCGCGTGAGGCATCATGGAGACCATGTCTACCACAGAAGGCCGCTAGTGCCGAAGCATTTGCAGACAGTACAGCATGCTGGCTCGGTCTAGCAGCAGCAACCCACCACAGAGGCATGGGCTAGCCGGACGCAATAGGTCCCGAGCTCCTGCCTGAGACTGCAGTTTTATCGTTGTCTAATATCAATCATGGAGCACACTCGTCTCTTTCCTCCGGCTGGATCAACACCTCTGCGCGTGCTTTCAATTCCCCGGCGTCAACGCCATTCTTCTCGTGTCTCATCGGCGGGTTTCGATGTCTCAATGTGCTATCATATCGAGGTATAGCAAGCCATGTGGATAGTGGACGAGAGTATTGCGCATGAGGGATGTTGCAGGCTTCGAGATTGCTTCAGAGCAAGGATCATGACCTTACGTTCATTGGCTCGGTAAGAAAGGCGCTAGCTAAGGTGCTGCCGGTCAGAACGGCGTTCAGACCGGCGGTCTCTTTGGAACTTCGTCTCCTTTGCCATAACACACTTCAGCATCAGCAGTGCCCGAAGCACGGCAGATCAGACTTGCGGTCATCTATCAGGCTTCTGCCCGAGCTCACGACTCATCGAGCTCATCCAAATAGTACAGCCCTCACAGGTCCTGAGACCTGGTTCCCTAATTATGGCTCCCACCATGGATCATTCTCACTACGATGAGCAGACATACTCTTGCGCAGCCGGAGATGGGCCACCGGCTCGACGAGGAGCGTCTGCGGACACGGTCTGCGAGGAATGTTCTGTGTGGCCGAGACTTAGATCTGTCAACAATGCATTTCTGTGATGATGCAAGGGATCAGATCTTCAAATCTCCATTTCATTTGTCCCATGCTGATCCTTCGTGTGCTACCTGACTGTCCTCTGAGGATCTAATTCATCAAAACCAGACCAGACTCGCAATGTGGCTATGGTGGCTCGCCTCTTGTACCACATTACTCACTTTCCTGGAAGGAGTTTCAGCACAAAGACGTCCAGGCGGCAGATACATAGCTGGAGGTGGTGTTCCTGGCTCGGCGCCATATCAATTGGTGGATGACTACAACTCGACCAACTTCTTCGACAAGTTCTTCTTTTTTAACTCGCCCGATCCGACCAATGGATACGTTCAGTACGTGAACAAGTCTGTTGCTCTGCAAAGTGGATTCGTCAACGTCACAAATCGAGCCACGGTGATCATCAAACCAGACACGACCAATGTGTATCCGAGGTATTCTGGAAGTCCAGGACGACCCAGTGTCCGGCTTGAGTCGTTGAATGCTTACTTCCATGGCTTATTCATCTACGACACGGTCCACATGCCCGTTGGGTGTGGAGTCTGGCCAGCTTACTGGCAGGGCGGGCCTCGCTGGCCTTACACGGGCGAGATAGGCAAGTTACTATGTCGGGGTCACCACAAGATGAGGTCTAATGAAGTTCAGACGTCATTGAAGGCACAAGTCTCGCTACGCTGAATTCTGTATCGATGTACACCGGACCAGGATCAAACTGTTCTGTTGCTGGAAGTGGTCAGTCAGCCTTCTTCGTACAACCACAATGCGATTATTCAACAACTCCTCCCTCTGGCTGCAAGTCGCAACTCCGTAACATGACGGCGCTGCCGAATAATTATGGTGCACCTTTCAACGCCAATCAAGGAGGCATTTACGTCACAGAGTGGACGTCTAGCTTCATCAAGATCTGGTGGTTTCCAAGAGGACGAATCCCAGCAAGCATTTCAGCAGGCACTCCGGATCCCTCTCAATTTGGCATACCTGCGGTGAATGCTCAAGGTGCTTGCGACTTTGATGCCAATTTCCAGAACCACACCATCATCATCAACATCGACTTTTGTGAGTGATGTCAACCTCTAGTGATGCAGGTACGCTTGCTGATCAGCACTCCACCATGCAGGTGGATCCTATGCGGGCAGTGTCTACACCTCATCCTATCCCAGCTGTCCACAATCAAACGCGACAGCTGGCAACGAACGCTGCAAGGATTTCGTGGGTGACAACCCAGGTCAGTGAACTCATATGAGGTCTTTCATTTGGGCGGAATCGCACTCACCTTGTCATCGAGTATTATAGGTAACTTTACAGATGCCTACTGGGAAATTAATCGACTCCAGATCTATCAGATGCCAGCTATCGCGACTACCTCGAGCTACAGTACCAGTCTGTCCTCAGTCACGACCGCATTGCAGACTAAAGCAACATTTCCGCCTCCAAAAGGCATGGAGTCTAATAGTGGCAGCTCTACGCCCTCTGTATCATCCACTACTTCATCAACGACAATCGCCAGTTCTACAGCATCCGAGAGGACAACAACGGCGATCATGTCTACTACAGATTCTCTCGGTAACATGTCGTCGCCAAGCAGTACACCGCCATCCAGCGATAGACCCTCATCAAGCAGTACATTGTCGGCGAGCAGAACATCGTTTTCCACTGATGCATCATCGTTATTCAATGAGACAACCTCGGAGAGCAGCACATCGTCTTCGATGGGTACGTCATCTTCGAATGTCGTTAATCTGTCGCCTAGCAAAATCTCATTGAGCAGCGCCTCGTCATTAAGCAGTACATCAACGTCAGGTGTTACTTCGTCGACAAGCAGCCTTTCATTGTCCAGTAGCACATCATCTTGGACTATTATTTCATCAATAAGCAGCATCCCATCAGCAAGCAATGCGGCATCGAGAAGCGATATTTTATCGACAGATAATGCTTCATCGACAGGTAATACTTCACCGACAAGAGATGTATCGATGGGCAGTACGACGTCGCCAAGCAGTACTTTATCACCAAGTGATACATCCTCGACCACCACTACATCGTTCAGTACCACGTCGACAAGCAGTCCATTGCCGGCTTCCGACCCGGCCTCGACCAGCGGACTATCATCATCTAACAGTATATCGTCGGCCAGCAGTACATCATTAGTCAGCAATACAGCGTCTTTTGCTAGGAATGACTCAAACCACATATCCGCTGCGACTCTTTCGTCTACGAGCAGCATACTATTATCGAGCATTTCCGAGTCGTCTACAGCGTCATCGATCTCAGCTTCTGGTCCTGCATCAAACAGCAGCTTCTCCAACATTACGTCTCATCCTTACACAACGAAGAATGTAGTGCATCCATCAAACACGAGCGATGTACCCAGCTCCTGGGCCACCACCCTCTCTGGCACTACTTTGATGCTGTCCAGTAGCATGTCCCTCATCGACAGTACCACAACGGCTTCATCGATGTCGCCAAGCGCAAGTCCAACAAGTGGGCTGAGCGAGACCACTTCGATGAGCACCACGATCTTGATAGCTTCATCGTTCTCAAACGGTAGCTTCGCACCAAGTGAGGGCAGTGACTCGTCATTCATCATGGCCAGCTCTGCCTTGACCGCAGCTGATTCGAGCTCTACAGCTCCATCCAGTCAAAGCAGCATTTTGTCTTTCACCGCGAGCATATCCGGTTCACCTCCGCCGATTGACTTCTCATGGACGGCCAGTACGTCGCTTGCGCAAACTTCGTCATCAGCTCTGGCCGACATATCTCCTTCCGCCTTGGCCAGTACGGTCTTTGGAAGTTCAGGCAGCGCTTTCTCATCCAGTCTTAGCACTGGTGGCACTTTATTAAAGACTGATGATAGTATCACCGCGTCATCTGCAATTGATGTTTCGTCAGCCATCGTTTCAAGTGGCACGATGCTGTCAACAAACATGGCGGCCGTGGTCACAGGGACTCCCGGCATGCCCTTCTCGTCCGGTGCAGCTACACCTTCTTCAGAAAGGACATCCGCCCTATCCCCTCCTTCGTCGGAGTCATCACCAAACCTTAGCATCGGAAGTCCTTCTGCTCTCAGTTCATACAGCTCACCGTCCAGCAGACCAGGAAATGACAGTTTGAGCACTCATTTTCTCGCAACAGGGATCCTTTTCCCGTCCACATGGCCAACAACAAGTTCATCGACCGCAATCGTGGAAGACAGCACTCTCTTGTCTACAGAAAGTCCTCCAAGCATCGAGGACTCCATATTAGCACCAGGTTCACTGCATGTTTCTTCACCGATGGTGATAACCAGTAGCGCCATATTGATATCGTCAGATTTGCAAACGACGATGGCGACCTCGTCAAGGAACAGCATGACGATAGCTTTGACGACCTTGCAATCAGGATATTTCACCACAAGTGCTATGACTAAGAATACTGCGACCATCTCTGACGCATCTCAATCATTAGAGAGCAGCATGTCCGATTGGACCTCGATGACTGTAGCTTCATCATCCACAGGCTCAGAGTTTGAGCCGCTCACCACATCAGTCGGCGTATCTGAGACACTTGTCTTTGGAACAACATCTGGGGTTGCTTCCACCAAGTCAGATACAACTATTGCCGGGTCTTCTGTATTTACCAGTCTCACTAGCGCTATCGAGACGGAGAGGGGCACCACATCAATACATCAGCTCACTACCTCCTCAAATGGGTTCAGCAGTATTTCCGTCAACGACTCATGGACCTCCTCATTGGAAATCAGCGCTAAGCTCTCGTCAATCACAGGAACTGAAGCAGACTCCTCATCACCAACGACAGACACAGCGCAAGATATCAGTACATACACCTCGAGTTCCGGTCCAGTCGTTGGCGACCTCAGTCAGTCGATCTCGAGGTCCTCAGCTGTGCCAAGCTTCAGCATCGAAACCACCAAGACCAGTACCACCGTAGGAGTCTCCGATTTGACGAACTCCGGCGTTTCTTCAAGCTCTGGAGCTCAGACTTCCCGATCGATTACACCAACAGCGGCAGCGGCTCCAGCCTGTCCTACGAGCTTCGAAGGCGCTTGCGGAGCATCAGAACAGATCTGCACTTCGTCTGCTGGAAAGACCTACGCTCTCAACTGCAGCATTGGTTATTTTGGCACCACTATTCCTGACGAGCAGATTTCACCTGTTGTTGTTTCCGCGGATCGAAAGCTCATAGAGAGATATAAGACTAACGACTTTGCTCCTTGTCAAGAAGCTTGCGACGCCACCACTATCTGCATCGGTGTCACGTACATCCCGCGAAAAAATTGCACGCTATTCAGTGTCATTACTGGTACTTATCCTCTCTTGGGCGCCGTAGGTGCAACCTTGCTCAGCGATCTACCTTCGACAGCGTCATCTGCTTCGTCAACAAAGCCAATGGCCTCGGTTCCGATCTCGACAAGCCAAATAGTATTGCCGACTACTGACGATCCGCAATCTTCCAGCTCACTTTCCTCTGCGACAAGTTCAATCATCGGCGGCTCGACATCCGTATCGCGCCTGATATCGCCTGCTCGCTCGTCCCTCACGACCGAGAGCGATGTCCCTACTCCAAGTGCGAGCCTGGCTAGCTCAGGGAGAAGCTCTACGATACCGGCGGCATTATCGACAAGACCAACAGACATCAGTTTCAACACCAAGAGCAGAACACCTCAGCTCGCCACAAATGGTCTCTCGCTAGACTTGTCCATCTCGAGCCCCGGCGAGCCTTCGAACAGATTTCAAGAAGGCTCTTCCACGACGACATCGAGCTTCGACAATTCTATTAATCCGTCTCTGAGTGACATTTCCATGGCTTCCACTGCTGCTCCGGCTGCCACTTGTCCTCGCATCGTTTCGGGCACAGGATATGTCACAGTGTATACGACATACACGTATACCAAGACTCGTTGAAAGACCACAAATAGGAGCAGGTGAGGTGCCTATGATAGTAGAAACTGTTCAACCACTCGTGCTTCCACCAGCGCAATCACAATCCTTCCAGACGAAAGAGGTGAAGGATTCCTTCTTTTGGTAGCCCGCTGACTAATCGAGATCAGCATGCTTCGTTTGAACATTAAACACACCACCTTGCAATATTCTATTTCCAAGACCATAAGTCAACCGATCAAGATGCCTAAGCCGGAACTCGAATTTACACATACCTCGACTTTCGCAAAGACCGAGTCGCCTGGCTTAATTAAACAGACATTATCCTACGATCCAGTCACTGGAGACGAGACCGTGCTCCTCACACACACAGCAGGGAGCGAGTGGGGCGATCCATACTGTACCCATAAATACTGGGAAGAAGTGTACATCATCTCTGGACAAATCTTTGACAAGACTTTGAAGCAATGGTTTGGAGAGGGAGAATACTGTTGTCGACCACCTGGCATGATTCATGGGCCGTTTCTGGCAGATGAGGTTGCGGGCTGCAAGGAGATTTGCTGGTTGAGGTTTCCGAGGGCAGGTGAGAAGGTGACACAAAAGAAGGGGTGAAGGACTCTTTGATTGTCTATCAGCGGTAACTGCAAGTATCAATGGTCTGCGGACCCGGACCGTTCAGCGTTGGCTTTACGGTCTCGATTAATCCATTTGCGTCAAAATACAGCTTGTCGATTGTTGTCTCGCGGTGCGTGCCATCACCATCTGGAATATGGAAGCGATGGTAGGCGATGTACCAATCATCCGTGCCTGGCACTTGAACGATAGAATTGTGGCCAGTGGCGAGAATACCTTGAGAAGTGTCCTTTTGCAAGATCACTCCGCGATAAGTCCAAGGTCCTGTTGCTGATGGTCCAGTGGCGTAGCCTACGCGATAGTTCTCGCTGCCAGTGTCATCGATTGAGTATGTGAAATGGTAGTAGGGCTCGCGGTAGACAACGAAGCTACCCTCTCGAAAATCTGTCAGACCTGTGACATTCTGGAGAGTATCTTCCTTGAGTGAGATCATGTCGTCGCCAATTTCGGCCATGACGGCGTTCCCGTTGCCCCAGTAGAGGTAGTACTTTCCAGTCTTTGGATCGAGAAACGTAGCAGAATCGATTGCTTGGCCAGAAGTCACTGCTTCGTTGTTCAGAATCATCGCTTCGGGCTGGGCAGTGAATGGGCCATCAGGAGAGTCTGCCACCGCGACACCTATCGTCTTACGATCATACGTCGGATTTTGACCCGAGAAGTAGAAGTAGTATTTGCCGCCTCTTTCAATGATGGTAGGTGCCCATGCATTTCCAGTGGCCCATGGAACATTGCCAGCAGTGCCGTTCAGCGTGAGTATGGGTGCCTCTGACCTCTGCCAGTCCACAAGGTTAGACGATTTCCAGACAAAGAATTGTTGGCCTCCCCATCCGGCAAAGCCGTCCGTGGTCGGGTAGATGTAATACTCACAGTTGAAGATGGCCATGTTCGGGTCAGCGTACAGGCCTGGGATCAAAGCATCTTCTCTCTTCTTCAGGGTGCTGGAAGTCAAGCGCTGGAGCTCCGCAGCAGTGACAGGCAAGACAGTGCCGTGGCGTGGGCTCGCGGGCAACTTGTATGAAGCTGAGACTTTCCAGCTTGGATTGGCAATATCTGCAGTCTCGAGAGGGATGTAGCCACGGCCACCATATTCATCAACGAAGAGGTAGAACTTGTCGCCATTGGCATCCCCAGCATTAGCACGGAAAGCTGTAGGTCCCTCAATGGCCTGTGTACCTGCATTCTTGCCAATGCAGGAAGCTACCATTTGCCAACCGCTGAGTTGTGCGAGTAAGTTGGTGGACTTCTCTTGGATAATATCGGTACATCCTGTCGCAGCACCTTCGTCCTTTGTGAAACGGTAATATGTGTCGCCAGACTTGAGCACTGTTGAGTCAATTCGAGCAGTACCGGCATCCTGCCAAATTTGTGGTTCGCTGAAGGTCACGAAATCCTGTGTGGTTGCGTATAACATGCGGTGGTAAGACGTCCCTGTATGGTTGGTGTCTGACTCGGCATAGAGTGAGCTCGCCCAGTACACCACGTATGCAGAGAGGTCGGTGTCGTAGTATGCTTCAGGTGCCCATGTGTTTCCAGCGGTTTCAGGAGACACAAGCACATGTCGCTGCTCGGACCAGTTCACCAGATCGTTGCTTTCCCATACTTTGGAAACGTTGTCAGTATCATAAATCTCAAGTGGTATCGACAGGCGAGCGAATACCTTCAAGATATCGACTACCGGTGCGTACAGAATCTCCCCATGATGTGCCGGACCCGATCGATAAATCTGTAGCGAGAAGATAGAAGGTCCCTCCATCTGGTGACCGGATGATGAATGGATCTCTCAAGCCTTTCGTGCCTTTTGTCGATGCAAGAACAGGTTGCCCACCATTCAACTCCTGCCAGTCTAGAGCATTGTTGCCATTGCTAGCCGCAAAGTAGATCTTCTCGCCCTCAACCGTATTGCCCGTGAAGTACGCAAACATGTAGCCCTCATATTGGGTGCTGGCCTGTCTGATAGAGTGGCTGTTACCGAAGAGCGGACTGCATGCTGTGAGACTTGTCAGGCAAGCTGCCGAAAGAAGCTGATACGCACGCATGGCGAAACGTCGTGTGCAATGTCACGCAGCCACCGTGTTGCACGACCAAGTCAGTTCAACTTATGTGTGAGAGCAGATCTGCAATTGTCCGTCCCGGCGCATCTACATAGTGTCGATGCATCTTGGCATGCGGTACCGTGCGACTTCTCCTCTCTCGTATAACATCTGGAGGTGCAACAGTAACATGGGCTCTTTGTCCTCGCGCGCTCGGCATGTGGAGCACATTCGTGATGACGGACATGTTCCTGGGGAAGTGCTTGTTCCTGAGTTGCTTGGCAGACGTGGTATTCCTTGCTTCTGGCTAAATACAGATCATTTGCGTGCTCAGATTGGTGGAAGCGAAGGGCCGGCTGGCTCGACCTATCGGAGCTCGGCAATGACCCTCCGTACCAAGACATAACTTATTAGGTCTTAGCACGACCTATTAATATCTAACGCGACCCCTTACTTCTAAACTTTTTACGAACATCTACTATACCGCGTCGTAAATAATAATACTACTATAATAACTTTATAACGTTACTATAGTATCTTTACTACTATAGGTAGCTTCTATTTTAAGCCCGTCTACCTATATATTATAGCTAGTAAGTTATACTAAGCCTACCTAGCGCTTATCTATAGAGACTAAGCTTAGCGCCTACTAGACCTCTATATTATAAATTAACTCTACGTTATAGTATTATAGTAAGGTTAATATAGTATTAGAATACGATTACTAGAGAAGAAGAGCTAGAGGGCAAGATTTAAGAGGCCTTTATAAACTTTAGCGAGATATACTACTAATTCTATAGACTATATATAGATAATAGAGAGGAGTAAGATATATACTATATAAGTAATAGTAAT
>AWYD02001227.1:0-23422 GCA_000504365.2 Pseudocercospora pini-densiflorae CBS 125139
AATTCCTAGTCTTTCTATTATAGTCTCTTATAACCGACCTACTTAACTCGGTATTAACCCTTCTTCTATCGTATTCAAACGGCTAAGTCTAAGATAGCTTCTACTTCCTAATACTCTTCTCCGTTATTATTAATCTTAACTAGTAGTAGCTCGTAGAGGAGGTTATTATATTGTCTATAGAGAGGGTTAAACGTAGCTAGTCGTAATAGACTTGTATAGAAGACGGGGTAGATACGTATAGAATCGGGCAATTTAAGGCGATAGGAGTAGCGACTAACTAACTTCTTAATCTCGTATAGGCTAAAGAATTTACTATCGAGTTTCTTAGTAGGACGAGTAGTCTTAATATTACGAGTATCGAGCTAGACCTTATCGCTAACTTAATAGGCTAGTATAGGAGAGTACTTACGATTAGCTAATTCTATATTCCGCTCTTATATTAGCTTATAAGTAGTTTATAGATAGCTTAATATAGCTATTATATATTCCTTAAAGTGTACTATTTTCTTAGCAAAGTCTTCTATAGTATCTATACTTTCTACTTATTTGTACGTAACCTAGGGTCGCTTCTCGAGCGTCTATAATTCTAATCTACTATACGGGTATTAACCGTAATTAGTAAAGAAGGGTATTATTTAAGTCGCTAATACGATATAGTTGTTTATCGAGAACTCGGCGCTAGGAAGCTAGTTAATCTAGTTATCTTATATATAGTTAATAAAGACGCGGAGGTACTACTCGAGTATTTAGTTTATACGCTTAGACTACCTATTAGTCTATAGGTAGAAGGCGCTAGACAAATTCTATATAATACTAAGGATCTTATATAGATACGTAAAGAAGGTACTTACGAACTATAAACCTCTATCCGAGAAGATTACTTTAGGTAGACTATAGTAAGGATAGATGTTCTCGTAGTATACCCTTATAATATACTCCGTATCGAGCCGATTAAGGCTAATAAACCGTATACGTTTACCTAAACAATTAGTTACGGTTATAATGTTCTTATAAGTCTTGCTATCTAAGAGTCGGATACTTTTAGATAACTCTACGATAAAGTTAATAGCTACCTAGCCCTATCGTCTTAGAGGTATAGGTAGTATAGACAAGGTACCTTATAGGGCTATTCTCGATAGGTTCGCTCGTCGATAGGCTAGACAGTTACGAATATAGTATATAATAGAGGCTCTAATGCCTAGCTACTAGAGGTTATTACGTTAAATTAGTTCGAATATTCTCGCAACCCCTTAGTAACCTATAGCCTACGAATCGTAGAAGTATTAGATAATCTAGGTTCGTAGGGTCTTATAGTCTAGAACGTAGAGCTTCTTATTAATATAGAGTCTACTATTCGTTATCTTATAGTCTAACGGGGCAATCTTCTATTTCTATAGGAACTTAGACTTCTTATTCTAAACTATATTAGTCTCGAGCTTCTTTATACGTATCTTAATATAGTTGTTATTATAAGTAATATCGATTATTACAATATCTTTAGTACTTTCTTTATCTTTAGCGCTAGCGTTACCCCCCTCCTTTAGAGCGTCTATATCCTTAGAGACTTTAGGTAGTTCTATACTACTATCGATAGATTTAATATCGTCGTCGTCTCCTAGTAGTAGTTCCTCCTCTAGAGGCTATAGAGTTTTAGGCTTCTTCTAGAATTACTAGAACGGGTCCTTATCTAGAGGCTTATCTACTATCGCGAAGTATAAAATAATATCTATATTCTCTAGCTTAAGCATAATCTACTACTAGAACTAAACTCGTAGATCTTAAGTATTACTAGGTAAGTCTACTATAAGCCGAGTTAGACTATTAGGTTTTATACCTAGTTAGCTAGGTTAGTAGGTAATTTTAAAATTAAACTAAGATAGGAATTCTACCTACTAAGCTTACTAGCGATTTAGTTACTTAGTTATTATAAACTACTCGAGATTGCGATAGTCTAATAATACGCGGATTAGTTAGGTATTATTAGATTCCGTTACTAGTTTATACTTCTATTCTTCGAATACTTTAATAATTGCGAGAAGTTCCTTATTATAGATATCGTAGTTATATTCTTAAGGGGTTATCTTCTTAGAGAAGTAGGCTACTAGTCGTAAGATACCGTCTAGATATATTTGTAATAGGACGCCTATAGTTACGTAATCTAAAGTATCGGTTTCTACCTAGATTAGGTACTCCGGGTTAAAGTATACTAATATCGGTATAGAGACAAACTATTTTTTTAGCTCCTTAAACGCCTACTAGTAATTATTATCCTATACGAAGTTATCTTTCTTAGTAATTAGGTCTTTCTTTATAAGGTTCGTAAGTAGAGTAGCGATCTTAGAGAAGCCTTAAATAAACCTACGATAGAAGTTAGCGAAGCCGAGGAAGGCTAGTATATCTTTTATATTTACGGGAGTCTACTAGTACTATATAGTATCTATTTTAGTAGGATCTATCTCGATACTATTAGTAGTAATAATTAGGCTAAGATATTTAACTTTCTTAACGTAGAATTCGTATTTGTTAATATCGATTAGAATATTATACTCTCTTATCTTAAGGAGAATAGCTCTTATATACTACTAGTACTCCTCTAGAGTTCCTAAGGAGTAAATAAGTATATTATCGAGGTAGACTATATAGAAGATATCGAGAAACTCCTAGAGAATTAAGTTTATATATCGTTACTAGCTACTTAGACTATTATATAGCCTAAAAGGTATAACCTTGTACTTATAGAGTCCGTAACGCGTAATAAATACCGTTATCTACTTATCTCTATATCGTATATATAGATTGTTAAAGGCTACTACTATATCGAGTTTAGTAAACTATTACGCCTTATAAAGTCGATCTAAGGTCTCGCGAATTAATAGTATAGGATACCGATCCTTAATAGTAAGGGCGTTAAGTACGCGATAGTCTACGTAAACTCGTAAGCCTCTGCCTAGTTTATAAACGATAAGTACTAGCGAGGCGACTTTAGAGTTCAACTTAACTAGGGTGCCTTTTGCCGTTTCCTCGTCTACGTATTTCTTAACTATAGCTAACTATTCGGAGTTTATAGTATATACCTTCTTATATAGAGTACTTATATCTATACCTTCTTAGAGGTTAATAGTATAGTCTCCTAGGCTATATTTAGGTAGCTTAAACTTAGACTTATACTTAAAGATATTAATTAGATCGTAGTACTCTAGTAGTAGGTAATCTTTAGGATCTTATTACTTCTCTAGCTTCTTAAACTATATATCAATATCTTCTAGACTTATCGCGAAACTTAATATATCGTCTCTAGTTAGATCTAGGTCCTCTAGCTATAGTATAAAGAGCTCGTACTTAGCGTTAGGCTTATAGCGCTTACGGCGAATACGTTTAGCTATACGATAGAAGGCGTTAGTACTAACTATATAGATATTATATTCCTTCTCTTTAGTAGAGGGTATATATATATAATTCTTTCCCCTACTATCTACTAATACGAGGTATAGTCTTCTGCTAGCGTTATACTTAGTATAGTAGGTTTCGGAATTAAAATTAATAGTACGATTCTTCTAGGAGATAGTAGGATCGTATTCTTATAACTAGGATATTCTAAATATAAGATTGTACTAGTCGAGATTAGTAATATAGTAGAGGTCTTACGAAGTATAATCTCCGACTATAGAAGTAATTAAAGCCGCGTATATAATTAGTTTACGGTAACTATCTATAAGCTTAAGTTTCTTAGGTTTTAACAATTCGATAGAAGAGATATTATATACGTATACGTAGTTATAATAAGCGAAAAGAGAAGTAGCTCTATAATCGAGAAGACTTTTAGTATTATTAGTTCCTAATAGACTAGCTACCTTTGTAGAGTATATAAGGTACTCGCTATACTTAGGTTCTATAATCGTTTGCTATATAAGTCTAGGTATAGTAGCGCTTAAAAGGAACTTATAGTCTTTATCGTGTATCTAGCTTAGCTTTAGTTCTTCTTTATTATTCTCGTATATTTAGGCCTCTAGCTCGCGACTTAGAACTAAGGCTAACTATTTCCCTAGTTGTAGGCCTGTTTAGTAATTAAGAGAGGCTAGTTGCCTTCGATCTACTTCTACTATAACTACTACTACTACTACGGCTATATATTTATAGTATTAAGCGAGGGAACTAGGGTATCGCGATTAATATTACTAAAGTTATAGTAACTCTTATTACGGTTAAACGGGTAAGTATTATTAGTCTATCGTAGATATCCTAGCTATTAGTAACGAGTATACTTGTTCTATATATTAAGAGCCTTAGCCTTATTAGCGCTAGGCTAAGGGAACTTCTAAGCTAGAGGGATAATATATACGGCTAGTCTAGTTAGTACGCCTATACTACTATTGTCCTTATTCGACTTATTAGAGTTCTTATCCTTATTACGACTACGTCCGTTACTACTACTACTACTACTACCGTTACCTCTATTACTACGAGCTAGTTAAGCTTTACGAGTAGCGGCTTCTAAATAATCTATATCTTTACCTAATTTAACGAAAGTAGGGAACTCCTTAGATTAATACTCTAGTAGTCGATCTCGCTACTTCTAATTAAGCTTAAGCTAGAAGGTACGAGAAGTAGGAGCCTTACCTACCTTCTAGTAAAGGAGTTAATATTCTATTAAAAAGTCGGAGAAGGAAGTCTAATTCTAAACGAGGACTTATAGTTGTACTTCTACCTTAATAGCCGTATCTAGATCTCTAAAGTCCTTATCGAATTGCTTCTATAACTCTTCGATAGAGTTGTACCTACTAGCGTTGTTCTATAACGAGATATTATACTAGGCGCGCGACACTATACGAGTATAAATATAGTTAATAATCTTATATATAGGCGCGTCCTTATCGTAGTTATAACGGATCTTAGCTTATATCTTACTCTTCTAGATCTCGTATTCCTTAGTAGTAGTATCCTTCTCTAAGAATTCTTTAGGATTACTCTACTTCTTATTAGAGGTATAGCTACCTCGAATAGAGACGCTAGGTATAATACCTCGTACTTACTATTAGCTAGTGCCTCGATTACTTAGTAAGGGGACTAGTAGTACTTACTAGTTTAGTAGTACTAGAGTATAGTAAGCGCAATAATCGGGTTTAGGAGCGGCTTATATCTAAGCTAGTTGTACTCGAAGGTTATTAGCCTCCTTCTTCTTCTACTCTAACTAGTTAGCTAAATTAGTAATAGTACTTTGAAACTTGTTAATATCTTCGTTAGCGCCTTAGATGTCCTCCTTTAGTTACTTAACTTTATTAGCGAGTTGCTATATATACGTAGGATTATTCTACTCTATCTCTAATAGCTACTTCTTAATATCCTCGAGCTTAGAGCGTAGTTTATTAGCCTTATCTTCCGCGGAGTTAATATTAACCTTCTATATAGCGTATTCTTCTTAAGAGGCGCGTAATACTTTATTAGTATCTATCTTCTCTTTAAAGTACTTCTTCTCGTATATAACTACTCTAGAAAGTAGGTAGAACTATAGGTTTAGTCTCTAAGTAACTTCCTTTACGAGTTAATCTAATATATAGATTCGGAACTAGTTATCCGAATAATATATACTATCCTCTAAATTACGTATCTTCTCGAGGTTATTCTTATTAACGTAGATAACTATATCTATAGTAGGCTCCTTATAATCTAGGGCTTTGCCGCTATCCTTAGCTTCTAGTAGTAAGGGTAGTATAGGTAGTAGAGGTATATTCTAATAATCGAGAAATAAGGATTATAGATAGTCGCTAGGTACTAGTCTAGTACTCTTTAGTAGTACGTTCAAGGCGGTTCCTAAGTCTAGATAGCGACGAGAGCGACGCTTAGTAGAAGAGGTAGAGGGAATAGTAGTAGTAGTAGAAGATACTTCGTCGCGGCCCTACGTATAGGAATTAGATAGTAGATCGCTATCGAAAGCGGTATTGTCTAGACCTAGCTTATCGTAGTCGACTATATTAGTAATAAACTTAGGTCGAGGCGCTCTACCTCGATACTTATACTTAGAGAGGAAGATACTATCTTTAATACCTTTAAAATCTAGCTTAGTTAGGTTAGTAATTTTAGGCTTAGTCTATTTAGCGACTTCTAACTCGAGGTTAGTATAATATTCTTTAATCTTATTATTAATACGCTTCTTAAGTAGTATAGAGATATCGTCCTATTATATTAGCCCCTCGCTTAACTTCTTAAGGTCTTCTATACTAGCCTTTTCGCTAGATATTAAATTCCCTTTAGAGTCGCGGTTATACTTTGTAAATAGTTTCTAACTCTTCTCTTATATAATAGCTCTTTTAGATACTTCTTAAGCTTTCTCGATTATATGCTAACGTTTACTTTATACCTTAAAGGAATTAAAGTCTTCGTCTAACTATATATAGTATCGTGTCGCGTCCTCGAGGACTCTACGCGTTAGTAGCGACCTATTAGAGGTTCGCTATAAGGCGCGCTAGAGTAATAGACTTAGGCGGTAGTAGTACTATCTATATAGTTAGTACTATTATAGTCGTATTCTTACCTCGAAGGTATATCTTAATAGTTCTATGTAATATTAAAGGGACGTAGGGATCTCGTACTATAGGGATAAGACGTAGAACGACTATCTAAGAGGTACCTAGGGAACGAGGACTTAAATAGTTATTTAGAGGTAGTAGGCCGGCCTATACTATACTAAGCCTATTACATTTATATACGCTTCGTAACAAATATAAGTAATACCTCTTAGACTCTAACTATACTTCTACTAATCTATCTTCTAATTACTAGTAGTCTTATTAATAAATACTAAGCGATCGACTAGCTACTTTGTATATCTAATCGTCTATAAAGCCCTTAGTAGTAGATTATACTTCTTTGTCTACTACTTTACTTCTATATAAGTATACTTATTCCTTTTTAGTATTCTACTAATAAGAGTAGGTCGAAGCTTAACCTTATCCTTTCTACTATTATTTATAGACTAGAGCCTTATAAATTTATTTTAAAGAGCTTAGATTATCTCTATAAAGTAGATATCTAGACAATTGTTAAGATACGATAGTAGAAAGTCTATCTCTTCTACTAGAAGTACTATCTTCTATTTATACTATATACTAGTATTCTTTAAATATAAAGTACTATATAAGTAATATCTCTCTTAATATTAATATACTAAGTAGATATATATTAGAAGCTTAGTAAAGGTATATATTTACTTAGTAGTAAAGTTCTTCTCGAAGAGATTAATTAATTAGCCTTACTAGTTATTATTAATATATACTTTCTTAACTATAGTTACTAATAATATCTCGGAAGGCTCTATACTACTAAATTACTAACGATACGATATCTACGATATATTAGAGGATTCTAGGCATTAGAGGGAGGAGAAATAATTACAAAACCACTAAAATAGCGGTATAGTTCCTCTCTCGGAGGTGTAGGGTTCTCCCCGCACCAACTAACAAGTAAAAGCCGGGACATAGTACTCCAAATCTTCCTTCCCTTTCTCCTTCTCTTTCTACAATAGCACCGATGATAGCTCAGTCTGACCCACCCTCCAGTCTTCGCTCGCTACACGATGGCGGTATGTGCCAAGCGTTCTGTCTCATTCGACGATCTCCTGGCACAAGAGCAGCCATACTGCATCGGGCTTGCAGCCGAACATCTCCAATCACCCTTGCAGCTGCAATGTCGTTTCCCGGATCAACAACGGAACAACCGTGTGTGCACGTGGCGCACCCTACTTTTCATTATACAGTATCTCTGGAGCTGAGATTAAAGAGCGTACAGGGCTGTGTGTTCTGTCCGTGCCGACAAGCTCCTTTGTTCATCGCTGAAAAGTTCCTATTGTCTTCACCTAAAAGAAGAGCATCGACCTGAACGATCACACTTGAGTAGACCTTAGCGATGCGTCTCTCGCTGCATCTGTCACACATTGCGACATTACTATGTGCCATAGACACAATTGATGCTTGCACAGTTTGCACCAACGAGTCGCCCGAACCAATTACCTACTCACCAGCACCATGGACACTGAAAGGCACGATATACTCCTTCTTCTTGCTACCAGGAGTGGGCATACCTCTATTTGGTGGACTACCGGTTAAAGCATTCCCACCTCTAGAGCGGCAGTACCCCGAGTCAATTGCAGGAAACTACAAAGGAATTTTAGGCATGATTCAAGTCATTCGGTACACAGAAAGTCCCGTCGGCCCATACGATGAACTTCTCATAGTACCAGGTTTCTTTGGCTATCCCGGTCCAGACGGGTCAGACATCACTAATGTTCGCGTCTCCCGCATCTACGTGAGTCAGAAGTATACTGCGTGGAACGGAAGAGTGAACTGGAACATCCCCAAGCATCTTGCACGTTTTGACTGGACGAGCGACGTCAACGGAGGCGAGAGCGTCAAGGTCTATCCTTTCGACACTTCTGGGGATCCATATGAATCCGGACCAAGCGCTAAGCCATTCTTCCAGATGTCGTTTTCTCCACTCTTGAACGGCATCTTGCAGATACCTTTCAGCACGGATCTGTATGGCATTCTTGGTATCAACTTGACCCTGGTTCAGCCTCCGGTACCACAAGGTCAAGATGTGTTTGGAGCAATAGCTGGCACATCCACATCAAAGTCAGTCGTGCCTGGACAATCCAGCGATCGCACGACGTTCGGCACCATCAATCTCAGCCAAGCCGGTGGTGATGGCGAAGAGACTGGGTCTAATGCGGTGGGCGATGAGTATTTCCCGAACTTCTGGCCTGGCTTATTGTCGACGAATGTCGGCCTAAGGATGGAGGACGCTACAATCACGTTTAGTGAGCCTGTTGTGTGGAGTGTTTGAAACACCTACGCTGTCGGAAGCCACTGAGTGTTCGAAGCCAAAGAGATCAGGGTCTCGTCCCTGAAGCAATTTTCTGGTACTTGACAGCCTCTACAAGGCATCGTATCGTCTCAGATACTGCTTACCAGACTTGACTTCACGTGGACCTCGTCATCAACACCATCACCTGCATCTCAACAAGAACACTTTCGACCTCGACAATCACAAATGGACTGCAATGACAAAAAGTTCCATTTTCACAAAACAATTGAAAGTCCAAGATGTATCGCATCCACTACACCCTGTTCATGATCCTCATCTTGGGTTCCTTACTTCACGCATCCGCTCTTCCACTTCCGAAACGGTCTTCGCCACCAAAATATCCGTCACAACACTGGCTCCCAAGAGTCTCCCTGGCTCTTTTCAAGGATTCTCATTGCACAATCTACGATCGCCAAATCGACCTGACACCTCGCAAAGACGAGAGTAGGCTGGAACACTACGGCGGAACTTGGACCCATAACTTCCCAGCCTCAATACACCCCAAAGCTTTCAAGATCGTGGGATCCCCAAGATTGAAACATGCCAGCGTCGGTGATGTCGCATTTCGTGATGGCGGGAAATGGGTGCATTGGAAAGCGAACCATACTGATAGACCGTCGAAGGGCATTGGGATCGATGATTGTCATGTTTGGAAGCAGGGATCTGTGGGAAAAGTAAAGATGGGATTTAATTTGGATGAAAGTCGGAAGATCTCATGAGTGATAGAGGCAAAGGCAATCACACAGCAATGTTCATATCATAGCCTCATTCTCGTCACATCTAGTTCTATTAGGTACAGTCTCGTCCAAGATGCCTCATGGGTATAGTCTCATCTAAGATGTTTCATCGTTTACAATCTCGCCTCAACAGCCGGCTCAACAGGTCTCGAGTCGTCTGCCTTTCCATCACTCTTCCCTTCTAATGCCTTCTCAAAAATCTGCATGAAGCGCCACACATCGCTGAACGTGTTGTAGAGCGGAGCAGGCGCAACTCGAATGATCCCAGGTTTCCTCTTATCGCAGACGACTCCACCTTCCACGAGCCCAGCACTAACATCCTCCATGAAATCCTCTTGTAACAAAACACTCAATTGCGCACCACGCTCTCGTGGATCTGAGGGTGTGATAATTTGGAATGGCCAAGCACCATCTTTGATATTCCGTCCCGCGATTTGCGTAAGCAAGTGTTCAGCATAAGCTGTGAGGAGCAAAGATTTCGATCGTAATTCGGACATTGAAGTTTGTGCGAAGACGGAAAGGGAGCCTTTGAGACAAGTCAAGTCGACGACGGATGGGTTCGAGCATTGGAAACCTTGAGCTCCGGGTGTAGGGACGAATTTGTTATCCATGAGGAAACGGGAGGATTTGTCGTGTCCGTACCAACCCTTCAGACCTACATTGTGGTTGTTGTTTCCGTGCTTCGAGTGGATGAAGGCTCCTGCGATTGAGCCGGCGCCAGAGTTCATGTATTTGTATGTACACCAGCAAGCAAAGTCGACGTCCCAGTCGTGGAGTTTAAGTTCGACGTTTCCTGCTGCGTGGGCGAGGTCCCAGCCGATTGTGAGGCCGAGCTTTTTGGCGTGGGTGGTGATGGTTGGGATGTCGAGGAGTTGGCCTGAGTAGTATTGGATTCCTGGAAGGAGGATGAGGGCTAGCTCGTCCTTGTTTTCGTCTATGAGGCGGAGGATTTGTTCGGTGGTGATCAGATATCCTTCTTCGGGTGCTACGGTCAACATGGCCTCCTTGGGATCTATGCCGTGCCATTCGATTTGAGACTCGATGGCATACCAGTCTGATGGGAAAGGTCGCCACTCGCACATAATCTTCGTCTTCTTTCCCGACGGCTTGTAGAAAGCGGCCATCATGAGGTGCAAATTGATGGTAAGTGTGTTCATCGCGACGATTTCACTCGGATTCGCCCCAACAATGTCGGCCATCTTTTCTGAGCATGCTGCTGCCATATCCTGGAAAGGCGTGATTGGCGAGTCTTCTAATTGTGTGAAGTGACCGCCGACTGCTATTGAGCCCCATGTCTTGAGGTATGCATTGAGGTGTTCGCCGACCGCTCTGGGCTGGAGGCCTAACGAGTTGCCACAGAAGTATATGCTCTCATCTTCGGCAGTTGAAGCACGAGCTGCAGTGGCCTCATCATCGCTAAGAGTCTTGCGCTTGAGCTGGGCTTTTGTTGGTACAACAAATTGATCTCTGAAAGTCTTGAGGATCTGATTGCTGTTGTCGAGAGATTGTGCGAAGTCGAGGCTCTCAGCATTCGCTGGGAAGACAGGCTTCTGGCCTTGGCGAAGTTGATTGATAGCGGAAGCGGCGTCCATACTGTTTCTGCTGTCGGATATGCAATCCTGGAAGTCGAGTCTGTCAATGAGGCTTGAAGTCGCTTCGCGGTGAGAGATCAGGATATATATTACGTGTTTATGCGCGTCCTCGAAGCTTTAACTTCGTCAACCACTTCCGATGCCAAGCTGCGTTGCAACCTTCCGAAATCGGGCAAGCGCGATCAAGTGAACAGTGTGGCCCGTCAATATCCGACGCCCGCTTCCGCCATTCCGTTCCGTCACATGCAATTCTTAATCCTTGTCAGCACACGCACTCACTAGTTCGTGATGGTGAATAGGCAAGGAATCGTGCTATTGTGGAGCTCTGACTTCGAGCCTTGAAAAGTCCGACAGCATTCGCGATGAGGTAAAACAACACTTTCAGCGGACACAGACTTTCGTTTACGCCAGCATTGCATATTTCGACTATCGCAGCTTGTCTAGATAGCCTAAGACCAAACATGAGCCCTCACAAGATCGACGTGCTGCCGAGTCCGGCGGCGCTGCCATCCTATGGCATTTCGAAGAACGGCTTCCTGCCAGCAGAATACCCTCTTGAACGACTGCCGAATGCTTACTACCAACCATGGGAGAATGTCATCAAGGAAATTCCGACTCTCATCGAGATGCAGCAGATACGAGACGTGGTTGATGAGATGCCGCTCTTGAGCACGCAGTTTTTGGAAAGCGAATCAGAATGGCAGAGAGCATATTCGATGCTCGCGGTCATCGCGCAAGCATACATTTGGGCCGGTCCGGAGCCCTCAGAAGTAAGTACCATCGTGCGCCTTTCGATGAAAGTTACAGCTGACCCTCGAGTCCAGCGCCTTCCTCCACAGCTTGCAGTACCATTCATTCAGTCGGCAGATCACCTCGAGGTCCATCCGATAGCCACATACGCCGGGCTGAATCTTTGGAACTGGAGACCGCTCAGATCGGGCATCGATTTGACACAACCAGACGAAATGGTCGCGCTCCATACAGCAACTGGAACAGAGGACGAGTCGTGGTTCTTCATCATATCAAATGCCATGGAAGCAAGAGCCGGGCCGTTAATCCAGACAATGCTTGCAGCCATGGAAGCAGTTGAGATGGACGATGTGCCCAGCATCATCTACAGCTTGGAATACTTTCGACAGAGCATGGTAGACATTGGCGTTCTTCTAGAGCGCATGGACGAGCGCTGCAACCCGCAGGTGTTTTACCACACCATTCGACCGTTCCTGGCGGGAAGCATGAACATGGAGTCGGCCGATCTGCCAAAAGGTGTCTTCTATGACGAAGGTGATGGCAAAGGGTCGTGGCGGAAGTATCGTGGTGGCAGCAACGGCCAGAGTTCGCTGCTCCAATTCTTCGACGCAGTCCTTTCAGTCAACCACTCGCGCTGTAATGGTTTTCATGCTGAGATGCGGCGATACATGCCTGGACCACATGCCAGATTCTTGGACGACATCGAGGCCATCGCCAACATCCGATCGTATGTGGACAAGCATCAAGATAACAAGGAGCTCCTCGGAGCATTCAACGATGCTGTGTCTGCTTTGAGCCATTTCCGTGACAAGCACATCGCACTTGTCACCAGATATATCATCATTCCAAGTCGCTCGCCGAAGCCTGCGAACGGCGTGAACCGGAGGGACATTGCTTCAGCATCCACGAAGCTAGCATCGGCGAAGCCTCAGACGCAAGAGCTTGTCGGCACAGGTGGCACCAAGCTCATTCCCTTTTTGCGCACATCCCGAGACGAAACGAGCGAGGCTGCAGTCGCTCGATGAATGGGAGCTCCGAAATGGCCTAGGAAAATTACAGATAGACATAGAAGATCGACTTAGGTCAAACAGTACTAGAAGAATCCCCCGCCATTTTGCTGGTCATAGATGGGAAATAGAGGGATGTCGGCAACAGAGGCTCCATTAAGCGTATGGGTTCCGGGTTGGAGGAAATCTTGCAGGCCCTGGTCGTTTTCGGTAATCCATGGAAGAGCGAAAAAATCGGCATCATAGATGGTCCAGTCGGCCGATGCTGCGCCGTTCGTGGCATCAGGTGGTAATGTGGTTGGCGGCACATGCCCAAGAGGCGGTGAGGAGTAGCGATCGGACGCGGGCCCAGGTATGCTGGCATCGGAAGTGTTCGATAGCATCCCAAATAATTGTGAAGATGCTTGCTTTCGCTGCGAGCGTAGATGAAGCTCTCTCTTCTTGACATGTGTCACAGTTGTCTTGAGCAAAGCTTGGACTATTAAAGAGTACTGTCGCGCGTGAGGATCTGCTTTGCCAAAATAGTCAAGACATCGAATCGATGTCCGGCAGGTGTCCTCAAAAGTGAGTCCAGATCGGCCGAGCACGCCCACGGCTAGAACCAGGGAAGTCGTGAAAAGCCAAGAAACCACGAGTGGCATCCTTAGCGGCATTTGCGAAGTGTTGACGACGGCTTGCAGAGTTTCGACAAACGATGCAGCTGCATCAAGTGCGGCGTCCGCATACTTTCGTTTCTCTTCGTGATCTGCTTGAGTGCCGCCGCCTTTAAGTGATGCACCCATATATTCGTACAGCTCGTAGATCAGGAATGGCCTTGTCAGGAGCATGATACCGTAGAAGTATGAGCACAGCGCGGAGCAGGCGCCAACGTTAGCCTTCCTTCTTGTACTGGCTGGGTCCATCTTGGCAACCTCAGAGAGTGGTTTGAGCCAGTTCGAAGCCCATCCCTTCAGCTGATGGGAGACATAGCTAGCAATCCGGAGTGAGATGCGCTTCCGTGAGTAAACTTCGACTACGACTCTCTCGATGATCATGAAGATTTGCACACTTGCATCGAGAAGATCTGCAGAGATGTCTGTGTTACTGCTGGGCGCATGATACTTAACGGTGCAGTCGACGTCCGAGCTTGAAGGAGGTCGTCCCAAAATGTTACTCATTAGTATGTCAATGACTCGGAGGCTCTTCCAGATGCGGTCTCTGAAAACTTGTTAGTGAAGTGGACCTACTGCGGGCATACGTCGACAACAATCGTGTGCAATAGAGTACAAACTAACTCTGCATCACGATTGTTCAAGGACATACCTCGTTATCTTGAGATTCTCACCGAATGAAGCATTGACTTCTGTCCGATGCAAGCCAATCGCATATGCCGTTCGTGTGGCTAAAGCTATTGTGATGTCAGTGCAAGAGCTCTTGGTCTCTGCGAAGAGGATTCTCGGCTCACAAAAGTACAGATAGGCACCGTTGGGTTGAAATGCCCGAAGCATGAACATGGCAACCAAGGCGAAGCCTTGCACGGTAGAGACGTTCATGCTATTCGTCATGTTTTTTAGGAGTAGATCTCGCGCATGCTTGAACCATGCTTCAGCTTTCGACTCGTGACTCTCTTGAGCGCCGACAGCCAAGACGAGGAAGAAGACTGCAGCTGCGGCATCGTTGGTATGTGATGTGAGGCCACTTGCCCAAGTCTTGAGCTCTTTCAAAAGCTCGTCGGGATCAAAGAGGTCGGCCAGTCCACTGGTTGCAACGATATATTCATGCACAAGAGACGGAACTTGGTGCAACTCTACGGCAAGTGACTGATGCTGATCTCTGGATGCGGGACGAGCAACTTCAATGATGGAGTCTCGAGTTGCTTGCAGCGGTATACTCTCTGCATCAACTTCTGATGCAATGAGATGTCTGACAGTCTGCAAGAAGGACAGCGGCGCACAGTCGCCAATGAAGATTACTTTGCCTTGTGCATCACGAAGTATCCGACCTTCCAGAGGGACGACTGTGTCCTCTTGGTGGTCACTCCGGCTGATAGTAGGAGACAAAGAAGTGCCAATCTCTGCCGCCACTCCCTCTTGAACCTGTGGCCGGCGTGGACTGCCTTCGCTGTAGCTCCGATCGCGACCAGCACTGAGTGTCACAGCGTCTTTCGTGACGGTCTGCTCGGGATTGTTCGGAGTATTGCCTGCGGAACGGACCTGATTTCGCGGCTTAGGAGCGGTGAAATGGCATGTGTCCGCTCGATGCTTCCGCTTGCAATAGCCGCAAGGAAGCTCTCCATCACACTTCACCTTACGACGTTTGCACAGATCACATGCCGCCGTGACACGCTCCACTCGACGTCGTTTCTCTGGCGGTGCGGCATCAGCATCCATGCTGGCAGCAAGATACGAGCTTCTCCAGATTGTTCTGTGGGATGAGGCTTTCTTCCAAAGCTTCCTTCTCGTGCACGGCCTTGCACTCCGCGGCTCTTGTGCGTCAACACCGGGCAGCAGTCGAGCCCTACGTTCTGGATTGCGATTTCGAAATCACTATCGTGATGTAGGGTTGTTCGCTGCCGACTTCCTCGCTTCAGTAGAGAGCTTCCGTAGAGCCTCGATATTCCGTAATGATCTCAGATCGTGGCCAGTCAGTCGAATCGGAATGCAGCATAAGCCACCATCAGCGCTACCACAACAATCACTCCAGCTGCAATTTCGTGATCGTAATGTTTTGGCCTTCGACGATGGTTCGTCAGCTTCCGATGAAGCAAAGCGAGCAGAGTGAAAGAAAGGAAGAGGCGAAGCGTCGGATGCGGGCTTCCGATGCTGCAGCCTTGGCGGCCTCTTCCGACACGCTAAAGACAAAGATTTTCTGGTGGCTCTTGTCTTTATCAATACTTGGTAGCAATGACGATATTAATTGCTTGCGAGGGACTGCCGATAAGGCGGCCGTGTGAAGAGCTTGGATTAGGTAGCTATTCTATGGAGTTGACATTATTGCATCGATTGTATATTCTGGCACCATCCTCTGCTAGCCAAAGGAGCATTGCTCTCCAGCATTAATCTATGTCTGCGCGGGTCTCACATCAAAGAAGCCTACCTACCTGTCAACGATCGCAGAGGACAGCGAGTCGAAGGGGGATGTTTCTCTCAGTGGCACTCTGAGGCTAGCAGCAACGAGATGTGCTACACCGCCACTTGATACTCATTGCACAGCACTTGAAGTGCCATCCTGGCTATGGAGGGATGCTTCCCAAGGATGAAGGCTGTTGCTACAGTCATGCGACGATGGCAGAGGAAGATAGGCAGTCAGGCTTACCTCTGGAGATACCTGCGATGGCGGTGTGATATACTGGTGTCCTGTCTTTGGCCGCAGGAGAGGCTTCCTCACTCATCCAGAGCACACAGGATCCTGCCTGTTAGTATAGTAGTGCTCGGTCCGAGCTCCCGGTCCAGCAACAGTCTCTCGCAAGCCATTGTAAAATGCTTCATGTGGTATGAAGCACAGTCCTGCCAATGTTCTCACGGCCTCCGCAACTTCGAGACACCTCTATTTGATCTCCTCTGTGGGCAGTCCGCTGCCTTGTGTCCCTTTCCGCTGCAATTGTGACAGATCATGCTGGCAGATCCGCCACCAGCACCACCTTTGGATATGCTAGAGATGCCATTCAGGTTCACTTCCTTCTTCCTTCGCTCGTGGGCCAGCCGCTGCGATTCGTAGCTGTTCTGCTCCTTCTTCGTCCGTAGCTCAGCTTTCGCCCGCGCCGTAGCCTCTTTCCGACCCTGATTGATTAGAGCGTTGACTCCCGTAGGGTCTTGCTCATCTTCTTCGTCGTCGCCGGAATCCGAGCTCGATTCAGATTCATCTTCTTTTGGCTGTTTGGGGGCGTTGCGCTTGAAGTTGCCGTAACTGATCCTGCCAGTCATCTGTGGTTGATCATCGTCCGTAGCGTCATCGTCGTCATCCTTCATGTCGGTCTCGCGGCTGCTCTGCGCGTCCAGCGTCGCATAGCCAGCAGAAATTATGCGCAACGGTGACTGAGCAGCAGGAGTACTCGGTGTCTTGATGCTGAGATACCATTTCGTGTCTCCTTTCTCTGCAGCTGCGCGGTCGATGGCTTCGCTATTCGCTTCCTCACGTGGACTTGCAGTGGGTGTTCCGAGGCCGCTTGACAGTCGCTGTCTCTTCGATGGTGGTTCTGTAGGTGTGCCAGGTGTGGAAGAGGGAGATCCGCGCTGCATGAATTTCATATTTGCCAGTCTTGAAGACATGACCTTCGGCGGCTGCTTGCTCGGTGCCGCCATGGTGAACTCTGATATGTGCCAGTCGTTGTTGAGTGATCAGAAGTTGGCGTTGTTTTGAAGACGACTTTCCACCTGCCAAGCTTTTCTTTGTCGCGCCTCCTCTCACACTTCACACGCGCCAACCTCCTTCTCTCACCTTACTTTTCACGTATCGACATTTGAGCACGATCGCGATGGACACGAACCTCCATGACGCACAGTCTGGAGAGCAACATACATCTGTCCGATGATTGAGCCTGAACGCAATGCGTCTCTACCAACGCAATATGTCCTCGGGCATCTTCCTTCGGACACGCATAGGACCCGAGCTGAGCTGGGGCGCCGATTGGCTCCAACATGTCTACACTGACGTGCACAGAAATGGGCTGGAGTCGCCATAGAAGCGTGCAAATGGCCTATATAGTAGCCAAGCAAAGACATGGAGATGTCGGGCACAGCACACTCATCGATCGGTCACAACAGGTCTTGCCAAAGGAAGCAGATCACATTAATTGACCTTCGTCAAAACCTTCTCCGCGATGCCATCTTCCATACTCATTGTTGGTTCAGGCATTGCAGGTCCAGTCTTGGCCAGCTTCCTCCTCTTGTCTCCGACGCCAGCGGAAGACAAGCCTAAGATCACAATCCTAGAACGCTCTTCACAACCGCGTTCTCAAGGCCAAAATGTCGATATACGAGGCACCGGTCTAACCATTATTCAGAAACTTGGACTGGAAGCTGCTGTACGGTCATCAACTACTGGCGAAGAGGGCGTCGAATTCGTGGACGATGATGGTGCAGTGTGGTCACGCTTTGCAGCAGACAAGTCCGGTAAAGTCCAGACAGGCACGAGCGACATCGAGATTCTACGAGGACGATTAGCGGACATCTGTTTGAAGCGAAGCCGATCCATTTCCGATGAAGTCAAAGCCAATGGCGGTACTGGAATCGAATACCTCTATGGCGACTATCTTGACTCAATAGACCAGGACGGGGAGGAGGTGCACGTGCACTTCGCGAAATCAGGCACGAATCGGAGCTTTGATCTTGTTGTCGGTGCAGATGGTCTGCAGAGCACCACCCGTCGGCTCGTATGGGGCGGCAAGTCCGAGAACGACTACATCAAGAAGCTGGGCTGGTATGGTGGATTCTTCAGTATGCCTAGCGATTCTACAGATACGCTTTGGCGGAGATGGTACCATGCTCCTGAGCGTAAAAGTATTATGCTTCGTCCAAGCCATTTGAAAGACAGGACGACTATTTTTATGATCATGAACGGCGAACATAATTCCAAGCTTGACGAAGTGGCGTCCAGCGGGAGGAAAGGTGTACAAGAGCAGAAAGCTGTCATCACCGAGCATTTTCAGAATGCAAAATGGCAGACCCCTCGAATCCTGCGCGAGATGAACGCAGCGAACGACTTCTATTACGACATGATTGCTCAGGTCCATATGCCGAAATGGAGCAAAGGGCGTGTCGTACTTGTTGCTGATGCTGCACACTGCGCAAGCCCGCTATCTGGTATGGGCACCACTTTGGCGCTCAATGGGGCATACAACCTTGCTGGCGCTTTGCTACAACATCCTGACAACCTCGGGAGCGCCTTGAACCAATACGAGAACAAGATGCGGCCTTTCGTCGATCGAGCACAAAAGCTGCCATTAGATGGCAAGCTCTTCTACCTGATTCATCCTGAAACTCCCCGAGGTCTTTGGATCATGCGTGCGATCCAATACTTCATCTACATGTCCGGGATTGTGAATCTCATTTTTAGATTGCTTGGACCGCCCGCGGCTGCGACCGAAGTTGAGGAGTATGGCTTCAAGAAGGTGGATGAGCTGAGGGAATTGAACAGATGAAGTACGTTCTTGGCTTTCAGACAAGGAAAGCACCATCGCTTGCGCAATGATCATAATTGCATCTCAACTTTTGCCTTGGCAGCAAACTTGACGCACTGCGCCTTGTCTACCAGTCACCGGGGTTCCGGGGTTCAGTCTGAAATACGCCTTATACGCAAATTCCGCATTCATGGTACTGAAAGCCGCCTTGATACCCTCATTCCCTTGCATTCCTGATTCAGGCTCTGCTTAGCTGCGGATTGAGACTTGCAATCTTCAGCCGAGGCTGCGTACTCCCTGGTGGCAGAGAGCAAGGCCCGGCGCTCTCTGTCCATCGTCAACCTCGACTGTCTTGCAAGTATTGCCCTGATGCCAACCTCATCCGCCGAGACCGTATCCTCGACCGCATCCTCGCGGACTCCTGTTACATCTTCGACTTTGACACCTTTCGCAAATAGGGCGCAGAGGAACTCGCGACTCAGATACATCAGCTCGTTGTAGAGTGTTCCGAGGTGCGTATGTCCGACATGGCTCTCGTCATGGATAATTCTGTCGTACGGCGTACCATTGACTCCCACCAGCTCCTTGATGTTTTCTTCTTGCAGATCATCTGGCACCCACTCACACTCAATCGATGGGATCTTTTGGAGATTTGGTCCGGCCATGACTTCAAGGGTGCGCAAAGTTGCTTGCCAATCGTTGTAGTGGAGGGACAGGCAGAAAGAATTCTCAGCCCAGAAGATGGATCCGGCTTCCTCACTTATCTGGCGGCATACTCGAAGCAAAGCTGGCGGATCGCGAAAGCCTCCAGCTGCATCTGTGAGTGCGATGCGAGACTTTGGAATCAAGGCGTATCGATAAATGTTGTTGCGTAATTCGGCCGGCAGACCCAGAAGACGCGAAGCTTGCGTCTTGAGTGTCGACTGCTTCACAGGCGGCAGAGCATTGCTCTTGCCCTTGTCTTTGGCTTTGGCAGCTAGGCTTTGCATTGCGATGTCGCTGATATGGGGTTTCCAGCTGCCTTCTCGAATCCAGCCTCGCGTAATGGCGATACGCCTGTAAGCTGCAAATTCCATTGCGTGCAGAGTGGTGGGAGCTCGAGGCATTACCGACAGTGCGACTAAGCGATAGTCACGAGCTCCAATCTCGAACATCTCTTCCAGCTCACGCTTGATTACCACTTTGTTCCCATGACGCTCGAGTACCTCATCAAGCTGTGCGCGAAATGCGATAAGGTCATCCTGGCTGGCGACGTCCAGCATGTTGCAACGTGGAAGAACGGTCTTGAGATGTTGGAGAAATCTGGTCAAGCGGCCGACTGTAGAACAAGTCTCTGCGCAAAGTGGTGAAGCATTCGGTAAAGGGTCTAGTCCAGTCTGTGACTCGATCACGAGCGGGCCGTCCAGGTCCGTGCTTGCCTTTCACATGCAGTCTGGCGTCTGCAGCGCGCTTTACGTTGCAAGTATCAACGACTCTTGGACTGTATTCGAGAAATACTCGTTGCACGGAAATTACACTACGACTACGCGCAAAACGAAGCATCGATAAGAACGAGAACTTTGGAGGGATCAGCTGGCACTGTGGGCACGGTCGCAGAAGTCACCATGTACGTCGGGCTGTTGGCTATGACTATGAAGCTCAATCGATGTAGCATAGGTGCCTCGGGAGCGAACTTTTCGTTCGCATTAAGACGAATGCTTCGGGCAGGCCCTTTTCCATTAAGCAGACGCTACTCTGCCAGACAGCCAGCTACTTCGCAAACGCCCTCGACCGTCACGTTCAAGAAGCCTCGACTCGCACTTTGACACTCTCCTGGATCAACGAAGAAATGACACACCCAACAATACAGACTATTCAACAGCAACCTCGGAAAAATGTGCGAAGGACCAATCGCGGATATCATTTATTGTGGGTGTACCATAAGATCTTGGCGCATCGCTACGTCTGCTTCAAATTTCTCCTCTCTCTCCTGGACTTTAATGCTACAATAACCTTGCAATCTCAATTGGTGGCTGTCGCATCAGTCCCAGCATTCGACGGCATTTTGTGCATTCGATAGTTATCAGCGGCTTCGTAGCGTTTTCTCAACGCAGCACGCCGTCTTTGGCGAACCACAGCTAAAGCACCTGCGCCAATGATAGCCAGGCCGCCAACAATACTGCCAACACATATACCAGCAACGGCGGCTTTGCTGAGATGATCAGAGACACTTTGACCTGAATTCGTCGACGACGACGACGACGAACTTTCGGCGGTGGAGGTGCTTGTAGCGGTTGTACTACTAGCAGTCTCTGTGGTGGTAGAAGTGCTGTTGCAGATCGTGCCACGATAGCTGTGGAAAAGGTCGTTCTGCGCTGCACAATCTCTTCAATCTCCCGTTAGCACACCGTATTGGCGCAATGATGAGCCGGACTAGGAGACTCACTCTAGAATGCACGACTCTGCATCGCTAGCAAAGGTATCACTGTCGCAGTAGCAGGATGTAGAGTTGCTAACACTCTGGTATCAGTCGCATCCCGAGGGTGCGTCGCCCTGCGTACTCACTAAGTAGAAGCAGAACAACCAGCAGCGGACTCGGCGGCTGATTCCTGACAGGAGAGAACGCAGCTACCTAGCACAACTGTCGCAGTCGAAAAAGCGGCGCTGCTGGTAGCCGTACCAGTTGCAGAAGCGCCTGCACCGCATTGGCTACCACGATAGCTGAACCAGTCTCCAAGATCATCTTCACAGTCACTGTGTGGCAGGTTAGTGGAAGCTTAATACAATCGTGTCGTCCGATGTGCTTGCTGACCTTGAAATGCAGCTTCGGACGGCAGTCGTGAAATCGCCATTGTTGCAGTAGCAGCTCGTCGCGTTGCTGTCACAAGTTGTCAGTGACCAAGGCGGATGCTTGAAAGATGCAGAAGGTGTTTTACTAATTCGAGGTGCTGCATGCGCTATCTCCAGCATCTGACTGGCAGCTCAGTACGCATGAGCTCAGGCTAAGAGTAATCAGTACAGCCTCCGCATCCTATAGCAGCATGCGTACCTTCGGGCGAGAGCTGTGAAGCCGGCTAAGACCAGGAGCAAGACAGACAGCATGGTTTCTCGAAATCGTAGAAAGAGGAGAATCAAGAAGACAAATCAGCAAGCTACATCGATCAGCGCCAGCGCCTAGCAGGAAGTTGATGGCGTACTAATATACCACATGTGCAAAGAGGCTGATTAGCATCCATATGTTGGCAAAACTATACTTGCAGAGATTTTGACAAACAATGGTCGCAGTTTGTCATCGCCGCGTACGATGGAATAGCCTGGCCTGATCATTTCACAATGCCTACTCAGCATAGTCACTTCAGTCAACCTCGGTTGCAGTTTGAAGATGGATCGCATCGCAATCCATCGCGCCACCTAGACGGAGGGTCAACACAGATCTGGCACATCGCAACGCAACTTCTGGTGTGCTGAGATCATATCGGGAGATGCATTGAATCGAGAAGCCATGCTTGCCGTGATCGTTAACCATATCTCCCGGCTTGGCGACTGTTTATTCGCTGGTAATGGGCACTATCGGGCCGGATAATGGTCTGATCGCTCGCATTTTGGCATACCGCATCGCAGACAGCTGCGTTTTTGAAGAAAGAAAAAGCCAAAATAATGATGCAAAAATCTGAGTAGGGTGTTGTGGAAATTCATCAAGCGGCGTCTACAATCAGATACTGCCTTTTTGAAAAGTAATAGCCACGTAACGATCCTGGAGGATCAAATTACCCCTCTATACTAATTACCTAGCAAATTTGTTAGTAGAGCGGTCCTATACGATATAGATCTTCTCTTACCGCTATTTTAAGCGTATACTATCTAAAATAAAGCCCTCTTTCTAGTAGTATAGACTAATTCGAGATATTATTACGATTTACTATAGTTTTCGCCTCTTCTACTACTACTACTATATACTCTACTACTACGATAAACTAGGTATTATATCTCTATAAGAATTATAATATAATAGTCTATAAGATCTATAATAAGATAGATATATCTAAGTAGATAATAAAATACTAGTAAAGTAATATTAAGCTATTTAGATAGATATTAATATCTTAAGTAATAAAGTAGAATAGGCTATATATCTTTATCTAAGAATAGGTAGATTAGTTATTAGAATATCTAGTAGAGTATCTAGACGCCTATTTTAACGAAATAAAGTATAACTTAATAGAAGTATTTCTAGTAATAAGTAAGCTCTTAATTACTACTATCTAGTAGATTCTCGCTACTAAGAGTTAGAGTTATAAGTTAGTATATTAAATAGCTAATAAGCGAAGTATAAAGGCTCGAGATATATAGATAATAAAGATAAAGAGGTTTCTAATAAATAAGATAATCTATATTAATAAAATA
>AWYD02001236.1:0-22932 GCA_000504365.2 Pseudocercospora pini-densiflorae CBS 125139
TACTATTATAGTATATAAGAACTAGCCGAGATAGTTAGTTTTATATATCGTATCTATTAGTAAGAGCTATCTACGCTATATAAGTATCGCTAGGCGATCTTTATAGACGTAAACCGTAGTATAAGTATACTTCTAATTAATAGCGCGTATTACTAATATATTAGCGGCGTAGAAGTTGTCTATAGAATAAAGAATTAGTTGTTTGTTTAGGTTAAGAAAATATAAATAAACTAGGGATTCGAGATTTAGCTACTAAGCCTCGCTAAAGCCTAGCCTACCTTAGATTAATAGGGAATTTATACGGAGGTCTAAATAAAATTTAATAAGAATATAGGGTACTAGATTTTACCCGAATAATCTTAGAATCTCGAGCTTTTTAGCTTTTTAATCCTTAGATTAGAGGAAGTTGTCGAATATTTAGTCCTCTAAATAGAGGACGAATTTCTAAAAGAATCTATAGATCTTATTAGTCGCTTAGACGTGTCTACGTAGCCCGTAGTACTAATTTTAACGTTACTTTATTATCTTTATATTACTTACTTTCTCTTAACTATAATAATAACTCTTCTTACTAATCTTACTAACTACTAACCTGCCTACTAAGGCGCGTATCTTTATATACTATTCTAAACAACTTTCTAGCGTTCTTATAGTAAATTTAGGTTATATACGCGCCGCTAGCGGCGAGGAAGACTTCGCGTACTCGAGGGTCGTATCGAGTAGAGATAGTATTATATACTACGCTTAGTTTATATCCTTTATATACCTAAAGGCTAGTAGCCTATATTAATACGTCGTATCTCTTCTAAAGGTCGAAGTAGCGAATAGTATAGTATTCGGTATACTAAGCGGCGTTATTATAGTATACTATAGTACTAATAACTTCTAGGTCTCTATTTTAATCGACTTCTTTAATAAATATTACCTTTATTATCGCCTTGTAATCGCGCGCCCTCTTAATCTTCTTTAGCTATAGCTTCTTACTATAGCTAAGAGTCGACGCCTACTTCCTACTATTATAATATACCTACTACTTATATAACTACTCCGTCGACGCCTCGCGAGATACCTCCTTATAGTACTAAAAGTTAGACTAATATAGTATTAACTACTACTACGCCGTAATTGTAAATACTAGCTTAGTAGGTAATTTAATTATTACTTAGCGCTAATGTATTAGATCGTCTAGCGCGTCGAGTATCGAATAGATACCTAGAATAACCTCGATACGCTTTCTACGCCTATTTCTACCTCTATAAGGTACCTTACTACTATTACTATTATCTACTAAATACTCGCTTTCTAAGTCGACCTCTACTAAGATACGCGTTATTATCTATAGTAGAAGGTATAGAAATTTAACTAGTAGCGGCGTAGTATATATAGTATTAAATTACTAGAGGGTAGTAAGAGCATTAGTACTTATAAGATCGTCTATTTAATATAAGATTAATATAAGATTAATAGAGTTTAGATAGATAGGAAGAGTAGTGGAGCCTAATAATTAGTAGTAGCGAGGTCGAAGGAATACGCGATAGCGAGGTTAAAACAAATACGAACGCGAGTATAACTAAGTCGACCGGATTACTAACAAATCTACACCGAAGCCGGTCCTTGGACACCCTTCCCGATTCGGATGGATTCCTGTTGGCCAGTATAGCCGTTTCCCAAAAATGGTAGTCAGGTCCGAACACAACTTTTGGCAATATCAATCGCAGACCACCTTGTCATCGAGAGAGCCCTCCACCTCATCACTACAACAAACATCATCAAAATGGCTGAGCACAACTACTACTACAAGATCCTGGACGAAGCTCCTGAGCAGCCGCTCCCTGACACACTCCCACTGTCAGATTTGGACAAAAAAGATGGCTTCATCCACCTGTCTGTAAGTGTCCCATTTCGAAAGCTCGATCTTGAATCATTGCTTATACCCAGTTTCTTTACAGACCGCTCAGCAGACTCCTGTGACGGCCGATTTGTTTTTCAGTAAGTGCACAAAGCTGTGGCTTTTGAAGATTAGGGTGAAAGATCTCGATGGAGAAATTCGATTTGTCCCAGATTTGCCAGGATGTCCACATGTCCACGACTCCAAGAAGGGACTCGGGAATGGCAACATCGAGAGCGTTATCATTGCTGAGAAGAACGGCGGTCCAAGCTGGAAGGCCGTTAGTGAGTTAGCTACACTGCAGGACTAAGGAGATTTGAGAATGTGGTGGGACAGGTGTCAGGACTGTCAACTATCAAGGCCAAGCCAGGGATCAAATATGTCACGCCGGCATATCATCGAAGTCAAGTAGCATTGAAGCCTCCAAATTCAGAGCCGAATGCTGCCACATCGCTGAACAAGTCCCAATCAGCTTCTGTCCACGTGTCAAGTATGCTCTCATGGAGAATCTTCGAGGGCTCGGTCTGCTGTTCCAAAATTGATGTCGGCTGTAGGCTTGCTCGACTGGGGGTTGGAAGAGTGTCTGGTATGTTGAGAATGCCCTCAGGAGGCCCACCCTGATCAGCTCGTGATTGCACTAAAGATGATTGTCAGCGAAGAAATCATGGCGGACAGCATGCGGTTTTACCCAGGGCTGTACTCATTCTCAAAGCCTTTGACAGAGTAGTCAGTGCTCTTCTCGGCGGCTTTGCACCTCCTCCAACTTTCTCAATGGCTGCAATCGACTTTTGCAATGCGGTAATGCTATCATGGAAATCGATCTTGTTGCCGACTGGCTCTTTATTGGCCTCAGCCACTAGACACGCAAATACGGAGAGCGCGGCATTGAAGACTACCAAAGCAGATCAGCATACCTGAGATCAAAGTAGGTGAAGTTACTCACCAAAATAGACGGAGAACCAAGGAGCACCCAGCAATTCCGGCGACTTCTTTGCGATCACGGAAACGATCTGTATCACTTCACATGCTGCTTCATGACATACCATCGTGCTTTGTTTCGCGAAGTCTTGAAACAGCGAGCTTGTTGTCGAGGCAGAGGCTTGGCCACCGATCCTACGCAGTCGATGCATCAGGACTGGTCGATGTAACAAAAGTCGAACGTTCAGAAACCTCAGTCGAAAGATGACACTCAATCGAGCGTTGACCTTACTATGCTCGTGGTCGTTCAACCACGGTTGAGCAAGCAGCGAGATTGGCAGGCTGGACTGCAATGACTTGAGGCGGGACTCCAAGTTTACAATTACCTCCAGCATCTCTGCCAACGTCAAGCTGACATCGGGCTCCAGATTCGCCCCGTATGATCTGCGAAGGATCTCATTCAAACATCGGTAGAGCTGGATCGAAGCTATCAGGAGGCCGACATGACCTCGATCATCTCGCGCTGGCTCCGTGGCTAGAGTGTCTAGCGATTCGAGGCTACAGTTCAAAGGTAAGTCGAAGGACGTGTAGGTCTCCGGAATGCTGGTCGGTCGTCCATACGTCATGGCCAAAGTACTGTCGACGTAAACGCAGGCAAACCAAGTCCTTTTCCGGATCTCGGCATCAAGTGGACTAAGGCTCCCACTGGCTGTCTTGGAATGAAGGCCCATTTGTATCGCTAGTCGAACAGCAAGACCGTGAAGGAGATATGCTTCGTTCGAACTCTGTGTGCCTTGTCGGTATTGACACATAAGCAACAGAGCCTGGACCATGTCGAGACTTGCCCGCCGTGGGCCACGAGAAAGTATTTGCGCTCGCGAGAAGAAGGCCTGAGCTGCATTTGCATTTTGCTCCCATCCTTGTTCAGGGTGCTCCGTGATGTAGGTCGCGAACGCAAATATGATATTGAGTAGACACAGTAGTGGCCTCGACATTGCGGTGAAGCCGCGTTCTTTGGCAGCTTGGTAGGATCGAAGCACATGCTGCTCATAGATGTATGGAAACAGCAGGCCCGTGTCTCCGAAGAAGAGCGTTATGAGGCGCAACGCATGATCAGCTGGTGGAAGTATTCGTGTGTCTACTGGCAGCTCCTGGGCAGCACGAGTCGAGAATGCTAGGGGCGCGGGTGTTGGTGGCGCGGACAGCAAAGGGTGGGTACTGCCATGCTCCCTCTCTGCCGCTGCATCTCTTGCTGAAGCTAACGTCCTGAGTTTGATCCTGGTAGCACTGGATATCTCTCGAATGAAGGCGATGTTGGAGGATGGCCCGAAGAAGGCCACTTCGTCATCCTCTGGATCATAAATCGTTGCCATACCATCCACGGAGCTGTCATTATCTTCTGGCGCCGAGCTATCGTCGGCTAAGGCCAAGTCGCCAGTCAACGCTTCTGCGGCCACCGGTTGGCTTGCTTGTGCATAAGGACGCTGCCCGTGGCTGTAATCCCGCTTGCGATCGCGCTGAACCAGCATTTGGAGTGTGTCTTCGATGGCTTTCAGTCTGTCATCATGTCTGTAGCAGCTCGACCAATATTCCCAGGAGCGATACTTTTCACAGGCTGCTCGTAGTCGAAGCCCAACTCGATGCACAGACTGCACGATGGTTTCGCCCCATTGCATCGCGTCTTGCGATGGCGACAAGACTTACACGCCAGTGCAATCCTCCGTCTCTTGAAAGCCGGCTGACCTGCTTGCTCTTCGCTATGGTTCATTTTGACAGGCTGATGTTAAAGGTGGGAATCTGGGGAAAGATCGGAGCTGAGACAAGGGAAAGTTGAAATGCGGAGAACATTGATCTCGTCCACTTCCGAGCTACCCGCGCCAGGGTCTCAACACGCCTGGAAGGCCAGAAACCTGGCCTAGAGTACTCATTCAAGACGCTGCAGCTCCTGACCAGAGACCCAGTTGCCATGTAGACCCGCTCGCAGCTTCAGTGGAAGCAACACCACCGCCTGAGCACGCGAAAAGTCTCTCGTGTCTACTATATGCAGTTCGCTCAACATCGTGGTGTAGTTATTGATCAGCACTGCTAGCCATCCATCACCCTCTTCAGCATCTGCGCCTCGTTCGATGAAAACTGGTTCTTGTGCTAAGTGAGTCGGCCCTGGAAAGTACTTCTCCAAATGTTTCGTATGGAGATCGATGTGACCGAGAGCATTGAACACAGGATGTCCACCACCCATTCGTGACATGATCGTGCCCATATCAGAATCAAGATGCGGATCCAACAAGCATACGAAAGCATGTCGATGTTGATGTGTGGAGTAACGCTCGTCGATACGCGGGAATTCGCAGTTCTGCTCGAGTAGCACCTCTCTGGGTGTGATGTCCAGGCACTCTGAATGCGGATCGATCAGAAATCGATGCATCGCGCTGTGCATTTCAGTGGGCTTCGGCGCGTTGCCGTCTTTATCTGGCCACCACGGAAAACCATTGACAGGGCACAGAGGGAGGTCGAAGGTCAAAAGACCGTGCTCGTCTTCGAATGCATTGCAGGTATGACCTGGAAAGCCGTTCGGAGCTCGATACCACTGGAAAGACATCAGTGACGCAGACAAACATTGCCGCTAATGATTTCACCTTGACATCGCTCCCCTTTGCGCCCCTGCGAGGTAGTACTCCAATGTAGAACGGGATGTCAGGGCTCCATTGCCACTGTTTGAAGTGAACAACATTGTTAGCAAATCCATCGACAGCTGAAACCACAATGCCATGAGTGCGCTTACATGCTCCCCACCGGCTTTCATCCTTTCCAGATCACAAGTTTGCGGAATGACAGGAAATAATACCCAATTCTTTGTAACAGCGAAGTCGTGAATCATGCCGACTACAGGACACACCATCCAGACCGTATCAATGATCTCCCCATCGGCATCAAATGTGTAGTAGCAGACATCTGGCGTCCCGTCGCCCATTGCTTCGTATCCCATGCAGACCAATTCGCCAGTGTCGGGACAAAGCTTCGGGTGAGCAGTGAAGGTGCAGCATGGCAGCTGACCATCAAAGTCCTCCAATCCAACAGTCTCTAATGTTCTCGGATCCAACGTATACGGCGGCGAATCTTCTTTGCAAGCCAAAAGTTTGCCATTGAAGTAGAAAATATTTGTGTTCGCGGTGCTTCTGACTGTGAACTCCACTGCGTCGGTGTATTTGTTTCGATATTTGCCTAGCAGAGCTCGACCGGCTTTCCGTTCGCGATCGAACTTCTCTGTTCGCACGTATCGCTGCTTGAAGTGAACCTTGCTGTTTTCGATGCGAAATGCACTGACGTTGCCGTCCCCATTGAACCAGGGATCATCTTCAATGAAGGGTGGGAACTGCGGGTCAGGCTGCACTCTAAAGAAGGTGCCATTGATCTCTCTAGGAATACTTCCTTGTACTTCCAGGTTCGATACCTCTCCTTCGAAGCGCGAGGGTTTCATAAAGTGGCTGAATTGAGGCCGATTCGGAAAGGCTTGACAAACTGGTGGTAGGCCATTGGCGGCCTTGTCAAGAAGGTGTACCGCCATTCTTACCGTACGCAGACCATGTAGAGCTGATGATGGCCCTGCTCCAAGAGATCTATGGCATCTTATAAATTGTTTCGAACTCCTGGTCCGACAGATACCCGGTAGCGTGATACACGTGTGTCAACAAACGGCTGACCATATTGCCGTCTGCCGTACAACGGCTTCATGAACATCTCTGCGTCCGATATGAGATAGACTGGGTCTGTCTGGTATCTTGGAAGAGAGGGATGTGTTGCTGAAGTTTGAACTGGGATGGAAGGTTGGAGGCACGGCTGAGGGAAAGGCAAGGAATGCCAAGCAGACTTCGAGGCACGGTCCGTTCCATGCTCAGGGGTGCGAAAGGACTGCAAGTTCGATGCAGAAGTCTCGCTTCACTTGCAAACGCATCGCATTTGCAGCACGATCTGCTGTACTGTGTCCTCGATCTGATTTAATGCAAAGCTGAGGCAAGACAAATTCACAACCGTTGTCCCGAGTCGGGTAGAAATAATGTTGGGAACGCATTCTGTTCGGGAGCGCTCCTGAGGTCTTGCTTGCGGGCCACTGGGCCTTCCACGGAACCTTGACGCGACACGAACTCAGCTATGAGCTATGGGTGAGGACACGCACTGAGAACGTAGCAGCGAATATCTCGCATCAAAAAGCTTCGAGGATGTTGATACCGATCCTTCGATATACACCTGTAAGACAGCCGTGTATGTCGCCAATGTTCATCGCCATCCACATCGTGGAAGACAGCAAAGTCGGCATCGAAGGATACAACACCCGACGCTGTCTCTGGGCCACGCAATCGCAAACGCATACGACACCTCAGATGCACGAAGTAAGACAAAGACAGACAGGCTCCGTTGCTTTGCGAGCAGCTGAATCTTAATACATTTCTTCAACATCAAACACGATACCATTCTGGTCGATAGCAGGACTTGTAACTCTTCAAACTAACGCTTTTCGCAACATGTAGAGCTCTAGTGGAAATGAATAGCGCTAGAGGCGTCGTTAGTCGGAGCTGAGTCCTTCCCTCCTGCCCTATTCGATCTTCTAGATCGTCCTTTGACTTGCGCTACAATATTACCGGTCCCTATTATTGTGCTACGCACGTGGAGCTGGAGTGCCGGTAGGTCCGGGCATTGTGAAGTCAAGTAGCTGCTGGCGCAACAAGTAGGCCCTACGGCCTTCGATTATACTGTCCCTACTTTGTCGCTCTTTGCAAAAATGCACTTCAAACACCTTCTTTTGGCTACGACCCTTTCTGACGCTGCCTTGGCTGCGAGCCCATACAACAAGAAATGCAAGTTCGACAGCTGCCTTGCCTCGGCAGTCTCTGCCAACAAAGGCTTGTCGATGTGCTCGACGTGAGGAAGACCAATTTGCTCTCGAAGCATCCATATGCTAAAGTCAAACAATTCCAGATACCTTAAATCCACGGTGACTCCTGGTAAGGCGATTTGCAGAAGGCTTTATGTTTGAAAGTCTTTTCTCATACCACCCGCATAGCTCCGGTAACGAGCACCACGACATCGAGTGTCATTTTGACGATCGTTACAACAACATCCCCTGTAATCACGAGCACGTCAACGATTAGCGAGACTGCTACAGAGTACAAGGAGGTGACTTCGACAGACACGACAACGAGCACTCAGATGTAAGATTGAAGGACACGATTCGAATCTGCTTACGCTAAACACAAAGCAGTGATACTACCACAGAGACAAATACGTACGCACCATTCAGTCGAGCTCCTTCGCCGAGCACTAAAAGCACATAGCATCACATCCACTGTCACCACCACAACTACAACCACATCAACAGTCACCGCAATTCCCACCAATGCCGGTCACGGCGACACTGGCCTGAAGAAGCGCGGAGGGCACGGTCTCCTATCTCTGGGAAAGACCGGCCCTCTCTGCCATCGTCCCAAACCACCTCCATTCAACGCATGCAGTAAAGTCACGCAGGGATATAGTTCTGCATGCAAATGCTTGGGAGCAACGACGTCGACAGAAATGCTGCCTACGTCGACCACTACTGTGACTGTATCGACGACTTCATCCAGCACTTCGGTTGTTACGGCTATTCAGACCACTGTTGTTTCAACTACAGTTACGGCAACGGTGAGAGTAACGAGGGCTAGATGTGAGAAGGAGACCTGGCTGATCATTTATAGACCACTGATGTCAAGACTGACGTTGCTACGTCTACAGTCACGCAGGTTCGTAGATTGGGAACATTCGCAAGGACGCCTTATCATTGACAGATATTGCAGACTAGTACCTCGACGCAAACGACGTCTGTGACGACTACGAGTACCAGCACTTCAACGGCAACGACAACTACCACTGTCATTCCCACTCCCACGACGTGTTCAGTCATCACACCGGCCAACGGCAAAGTATGTATCTTGCTGCGTCGGAAACCACCCACTTTTCTTATATTCCAGAGTTGTACTGACTCTTCACACAGTTCAACTACGGCAATCAATACAGCGGTTCCAAGACTCTGAACCCCAACAATGCAGGAAACACCGCAGGCTCCGGAGGCGCCATCACGCAATCATATTCCGGCACACTCGACGTATGCTCCGCAGCACAGCAGTGTGCCAATTTCGCTGCCAGCTCAAATTCACCCCTGGGTGATGGCTACTTCACTTTCAATCTGTATTTTACAGAAGACCAGCAGAATTGGCAATGCAAGGCGTATTATGATACCGCTGATAGTTCGGACTACAATGTGGTCGATCCGAATGTGAAGTATTCGTATGGATGGACGGCTCAATAGGACAGTCTCGAATAACGGGACTGAGGAGCATATCAATGCGTAGATCTTCAAAAAGCCGAATGTTGGAAATCTCTGCTGCTCCCCATGGTTGTCCCGAACGTCCTCGCATGGAACTGGAGAGACGACTTTCCACGGACGAAGACGCCCACTGAGCTCGCTTCTCAATTTGAGTCGGGCATACTCGGAGCTCCAGCTGAAACAGGTCTTGGTCTAACTCAAGCAGAACGAGCATTGGAAGTTTCACTGGTCAGGCGAAGGGGTCAGTGTTGTTGTCACGATGATCGGCGAGGATGATATACATCCGAAATCGATATGCCGGTCATTGCAATGTTGCTTCGCGTAACGAGAGCCACTGTTCCACATGACTTCTTTTCGAACCACACAGCCATTGAATCCTCTTCGAGCGTTGCACGACTTCTAGTATCCGAAGCAGTCAAATACGTCCCATACCAGATCATTCTCGTTACGCTTGGCTTCATGTGAGGGCAAAATGCATGTGACCATCCCATACTTACATTCACATGCATTCACATGCAGGGCCATCGATCACGAGACGCCAGTCTGCCATCCTCGAGTATGGTGTACAAATGGTGAATCATTGCAATTGCTAACACATTGTCATACTGATACCACAGCAAGATGCTGACCCTTCGAAGGCGCAGTGCCTCGATCTTGAGAGCCTTCATTGCTCTAGCGTGTCTCATCATAATCTGGCTACCTGCTCTCCCAAGGTCAATCAACACATCTCGGCCTACAGGCTTGGGCGCAACCAACGACCCCGACACTTCACAAGATGTCTACAAAGTAGAGTCCGACACCCTACTTTCAGCCATTCCTCGTGACATACCACAAAATGTTACCTCCTCTAAAGATCTCGAAGACTATGATATCCATGTCACCTGGCCCTTGAGCAGCAAGTACGATAAGTTTCTCGGCCGTGGTTGCAAACTCTGGGAGAACCTCCAACGCCGACGCAGCGATATCTCAGGCAGCTCTTTCAGCGAGATCTCAGCTCTGGAAACAAACGACTGGGAGCTTTCCGACCCGGCTTCAACGACTGATGCACGGCTGAGACAACTCCTCAATTCGATCGAAGCTCCATGGAAAGACAAGGAGATCGACATTACGACTGCAGCTGGTAATCTAAACATCGAAGCTACGCATAAGCCCACGCAAGCCAAGTACTTTGAGGTGTATAATCCCAAGCTTGGAGTACTCATCGCGTATCGAAATTATGGACCTGCTTGGATGAAGCAGAATGTTGAAGCTTATAAGGACGTGAAGCTTCCTGATTTGCAGAAATGGTATATATGCCAAGAACCAAGCCTGAGTGTTGGACATAGCTGACATGAGTCAGGTCGGATGTCGTATTCCTCGTCTGGGCTAAGATCACGAGCGTTATACAAAGGATCAATCTGAAGTTCGTCGTCAGGCTGAATGTCCAGAACGAGGATACCAATGACGTGGTCTCGGAAGCACTGAAGAAGGTCGGAGTCGCCAATGGAGTGCCGCCTGCTTGGCCGGGATATACATTCAAGCCAGATGTACGTTACCAGCGCAATCTTTTCACACATGCGATCCATAATCTTGACTACGGGTTGGCTGATTTATGCTGCAGGAAGATGGTCTGAAACCTTTTCAAGCGGTCCTGGGCACGCCAAATCTCTACGGCGTCGCCTATCTCCTGCTCCAGCACGCCGGTCAGATGGGCCGAAAGACGATTAAGAGTATCACAGTTTGGGACAAGAACGGTCTAGCAAACCAGGACATGGGGTGGTCGTTGTGTATCATGGTAGAACTTACTGATCTGCCATGAGACGGGACTTCTGGGCTCGGGAATTGACACCCTACATCAAGGAGACGCTTGGAACGGACGTTGAGATGAGTACTGGCTTCTACCTGGATACAGCACCTAGGCTGTATCGTCCACATTGTCCTGTTCTAGCCTTGCATAGTCGCCTTTCACATATGGCGGTCTGTGTTCAAATGTTAGTCAAAACCCTTTTCCGTGATTCACACCCAATCTGACAGATGCCGATAGGCAGCAACCAATGCCTGCCGATCGACATCGGCGGTCGTGATTCGCATGGCCCAAGCACAGGCGCACAGAACTGGAATAGACCTACTTCAAGTAGTTCCTCGCGCCCACAATCGCAGCACTTCCAGCAGCGAAGAATCCAAGCAACTTGCTCCAGCTAACATCGTACTGCGACTGTCCGACCGAAAGAGCGATCAGATCGTAGACAAGACATCCGCCAAAAATCCAGTCCGACATTGCGCTCACGGCTCCAAATGCCAGACCAGTAGCGACCTTCAAAGTCGTGCTTGGAAGCTCGTTTTTGTAGAACGCCACACTAGTGTTATGAAGAATGTCGAGAACTCCAATACCAGCGAAGGTCTTGGAGACGATGTGCGTCAAAACACTTCCTGGGTTTCTCGTATCCATAGGTCCAAGTTGAGTCGCAACGTAGAAAAGCTGTGCTGTAGTGTTGATGACGACAAAGATGTCCGCCACTTTGAGGTTTTCGCTATTCCAGAAGAACATCCTTGAGAGGCATCAGTAGTGATCTTCAGTCATCGTCATTCAAGTCTACTTACCAGGTTCCGATGCAAACATTGCCCAAAGCATAATAAGGAACAAATTTGACGATCTCATCAAGCTGTTTCTTCTCCCTTGGGTTCTCGGGCTTCAGAGTCCAGAGCTTGTAAAGCCATCCGAGCTGGAAGAGCTGCTGAGGAAAGAAGAAACCGGCGATGAAGAATGGTTGAGGACTGAAGAATGACAGATTCTTGTCATGAATATCTTTCATATTTGGCGATGAGAACATGCCATATTGCTGAGCCGCGAAGTCGAAGAGGAACGAGGCTGGCGCAAGCCAGCGAGCTGTGCTGAGGTCGACGCCCATGGTTGTGAATCTGGTGATAAGGTAGTGCGGATTTCGTGTGATGTGCGAAAGGAGAGATTCTGCTTACCTTTTAATGGCATCCATGATGGCTTCTATACACTATTCGATGGGTATACCCTTGTGGCATGGGACAAAGTCATGATGTCAGCTGCGGTCAGAACAAGCTTGTCAAAGGTTCGCGGAGATCTACGAAGATCCGGCTGCCTGCCGTTCCTTCGATATTGCTCAATCATAGAAACATCTCGCGTTCCTATCTACATTTCAGCTCCATGATGAATTGGTTGCAGGTCTATACAGTGCATCCTGCATGATAGAAACTGGCAATCGAAGACGCAATGCGAGGCAGGAACAAGCTTTCCGGCCCGACTGATTCTCCGTGAGGCTCGAGTAGGCGTACAGGCCACCGCCGTGTCAACAAGGACGAAGGCGTCGCAATTCAACAGCTTCCGACATCACTCCTCCAGCAGGTCGAAAGCATTGGAGGTCTTCCACTCTCACAGCGCGAAGATAGTTTCAAGAACTACAGACGTATGGCGCAAGCTCTATATACAGCTATGCTGTCCTTTGCCTCACCTCACCATGGACCGGACGATTCAGCTTTTTGAAATCCCGTCCGCTCCAAAGCCTCAAGAGCCAGTGCTTCTGCCTTCTTGGCAAGCCTCGCATTGAAACCGAAGCCTGAGCGGCTCTGTCAGCTAGGCATAGATTGATGACACATCATTACGAGTATACTATGATGATGAAGGACTCTATACCAAGGGACTCGGGCTGAAGGTTGTGACAAAACACTGTAGCGCCTGCCACATGCTTGCCAGACCTGTCTTGGCAAAATCTTGTCCGGCTATGACTTACAAATCCAGACTCGAGGCAACACGGGAATCTTGACCGCGACGTGGTCCATCAGAGAGCGGTAGTCCGACACAGATGTTTGGCGTACTGGAAGCAGGCGGAAGATGAAGAATGCATAAGTCATCAGCCTTGGATTCTCATGCGCCAGGCTGAAGAGTCTACGCAAGCACCAGATGGTCAAAGAGTTGGATGAAGATGCGTATAAATGGCGTGTAGGAACGACAATGTGTCCTCTCATAGCAGCAGCATTACCCAAGTCGACGAATCAGATCAAGATCAGACCACATTTCAAATTACCAAAAACGAACTCAAAATGGCAGAAAGCAACCACATCACCCGCATCGCACTTGTTGGCGTACGTCGTTCCCTCTCATTCTCACCAAACAAATACTAACAATCCATCTCTCCAGGCCAGCGGCAACATCGGCTCCTCAATCCTGAAGAACCTTCTCACAATCCCAAACATCCACCTGACCATCCTCTCACGCTCCGATTCCAGCGCCAAGTTTCCCGACAAGTCCCAAATCACAGTCCTCAAAGGCTCCTACGACGATGACGCTTTCCTCCATTCCGCATTCTCAGGTGCCCAAATGGCGATCTTCACCCTCAGCATGGCAGCAATACCCTCCCAGCCCCGTCTAATCAACGCCGCAGCCAAAGCAGGCGTGAAATGGATTTTACCAAATGAGTGGGCTGGCGACGGTGCGAATGAGGAATTAGTTGGGAATGTGAGTTTGATGTGGCCGAAACGGGATGTAAGAAAATATATCGAGGAGGAATTCGAAGGGACATTGAAATGGATTGGTGTTGTCACGGGACCTTGGACTGAGTTGAGCATTTTGTCTGGATTGTTTGGGGTTAATCCAAGGGAGAGGAAGGTGGTGTTGGATGAGGATGCAGGCATTTGGAGTTCGAGTTCGATGGATATGGTTGGGAAGGCGGTGGCGAGATTGGTTCAGCTTCCGATTTCGAACGAGGAAAATCCAAGGAAGAGTTTGAGTGCTTATGGGAACAACTTTTTGTATGTTTCTTCTTTTGGATTCTCGCAGAAGGGACTTTTCGAGGCTGTGAAGAAGGTCGCTGGGACGAAAGATGAGGATTGGAAGATCGAGAAAGGGAATATTTCAGAGAGAATTCAGGTTATGAAAAACAAATTGGAGAAGGATCCGGAGGATTTGAATGCGAATTTTGAGTATACTTATGGGTTTTATATGGGTGAGGGTCGAGGAGGGAATTATGAGGCAAAGGCGAAGATTGATCGGGAAGTTCTAGGGTTGGAGGAAGAGGATTTGGAGGAGATTGTGAAGGGGACCTTGGGTAAGGCGAAGTGAGGAATCGTGGTTGAAAGTTGTTCGCCTTGCTGTATTGGTCCGTTGGTAGAGTAATGAGTCAATAGTCGTCACGTTCTTTCATCGCTTTGCTCCAGATGCTTCACTCAACAAGTGCTAAATCTGCCAGTAGCGTTGATCTTGAATGTAGCTTCATGTGCGTGCCCTTCGTCAATGTCTTTACGATAGCAGTAGCTGCAGCTGGCATTTTGTCTTACGAGATCCCCCCATCGAATGTGCAACCAGATGAGCTGACTTGAAGAAGGCTCAAAATGAGGTCGACCCACAGTCAAGTTCCAGACTCTGTGGAATCGCCATCCCTCGTTCATTGACCGTTCTCGTGAAGTCTGCAAGTGGGTAAGTGAATGTCTGATATGTCTTGTGATCTTGCAAAGCTATATTGGGGGCAGGATGGGGATGGGGGTCTTTCTATAGATCAGTGGGTTAGAGTTTCCCTGTTGAGGCGCTACGGCTTGCCATTTCGACTTGCAAAGGCCGATTGCCCAGGAATTTGGTTTCTTCTTTCACTTCACGATCTTGCGACGCTGTCTGTAGTCCTGTGTTCCCGGTTGCCAACCGCAACATTTTCGACAGCTTCATAAAAGTAATGGGCAGTCCAGCAACATCGGCAGACCTCCGAGCAAGGAGAAACACTTCCGATGTCGTTGTCTTGGTGCATCGGTTCCATTTCCGGAGTCTTTCTCCCCTTGTCGTCAATGGTTCGGTGGAGCTCATTCCTGCGCCCCGCGTGTGCTGCCCCGCTTGTGAAGAGCAGCAAAGCGCGTAGAAATGGGTAAAACTGGGTCGGCAGATGCAAACAATGAATGAAATGAATGCGCTTCGCTGTCCTGTCCTTCTTTACTCTCTCAGACCTTCTCATAATTCATCATGGCATCCAAACATTTCATCAACGATCCAACCCACCTCGTAGCTTCAGCATTACATTCCATAACCCTCACGAACCCGAACACAGCTTTCGATGAAGAGAATAAAGTCATTTACCTTCGTCCAGATGCTGCAGAACCGCAGGTTTCGGTGATTTCGGGTGGTGGCTCTGGACACGAACCTTCCTTCGCTGCTTTCGTCGGTCCTGGAATTCTGAGCGGTGCGGTTGCTGGAACGATTTTCGCATCGCCTTCTGCCGAGCAGGTTCGAAGATGTATATCACAAAGAGTCGAGACGAGCAAAGGTGTTTTGGTTGTGGTGATGAATTATACCGGTGATGTGCTTAACTTCGGTATGGCAGTTGAGAAAGCCAAGGCGGCGGGCATTGAGTGCGAAATGGTGGTTATGGGTGATGATGCTGGCGTTGGAAGAGCCAAGGGAGGAAAGGTCGGACGGAGAGGTATTGCGGGCACAGTGCTGATCCACAAGATTGCGGGAGCTCTTGCGGCTGCAGGAGGTAGCTTGAAAGAGGTGCATAAGGCAGCCCAGATTGTGGCAGACAACACGGTCTCCATGGGTTCATCGCTGGCGCATGTCCACGTCCCAGGCCGCAAGGTTGAAGAGGAAGCATTGACGGATACCGAAGTCGAGCTTGGAATGGGTATCCACAATGAAGATGGCGCGGAAAGAGCAGAGGCGGACCTGCCCACGACTGTCAAGACAATGCTCAAGTATATGCTCGACCAATCAGACAAGGATCGTGCCTTCTCAAACATCAGCAGCTCGGACCAGACTGTACTGCTAGTTAACAACTTGGGAGGTGTCAGTGTGCTGGAAATGGGAGGCATTACCACAGAAGTCGTAACGCAGCTGGAAAAGGACTACGGTATCAGGCCTGTCAGGACACTCACTGGAACATTCATGACATCCCTGAACGGCCTGGGATTCTCGATCTCACTGCTCAAGGTGTCCGACTTGGGAGTCAAGCAGTCTCTGCTCGAACTCCTGGATGCTCCGTCTGAGGCTGCGGGGTGGTCAGCAGCTATCACCAGCAAGACCTGGAATAAGCCGCCATCCGAGACCCGCGAGCTTGCCCGTGACAAAACCGCCGAGAACAACCCTTCAGGTATCCAGATCGATGGTGCAGCAGCAACCAAGGCCCTCGATCATGCTCTCGACCGTCTGATCAAGGTAGAGCCGGAAGTGACGCGCTTCGATACAGTGGTCGGCGATGGTGATTGTGGTATTGGCCTGAAGCGCGGTGCTGAAGGCATCAAAGCCAGACTCAGTGACATCAGCCGGCAGTCCGATGCTGCTCTATTCCTGAACGAGATCATCTCAATCGTGGAGACTACCATGGATGGCACTTCTGGTGCGTTATATGCCATCTTCTTGAACTCCCTCGCGTACGGCATCCGACTTCAAGGAAATGGCGGTAGCAAGAAGGCCGATACCAAGATCTGGGCAGCTGCACTTAAGGAAGCAAGCAAGGCACTGGAGAAGTACACTCCAGCCAAACCAGGCGATCGAACACTGGTTGATGCTCTAGCGCCATTTGTGGAGCAATTGAGCTCGACGAATGACGTCCAGCAAGCTGCAAAGGCAGCATACGAGGGTGCAGAGAAGACCAAGGGTATGGAGGCCAGCTTAGGTCGCACGGTATATGTTGGAGGAAGCGGTTTCAAAGAGGTTCCCGATCCAGGTGCGTACGGCCTCGCCGAATTCCTGTCCGGGTTGGCAGACGCTTTGAAGTAATCAGCATTGCATGTATGGATGATTGAGATGAAAAGCTTTAGCGGATGAGTTAGCATTCAAGTACAATTTCGTAATACCTAGCCATTCTTGAAGCGGCTATCTCAGTAATCGACTCATCTTGCTCGTCGCATCTGCACTCCTGGTGCTGAATGCATTCGATTAGCCGTGTGGCGGTAGTTCGATATGGCAAGTGTCGTACCAGAGTCTCATGATTTGCAGTCTCCTGTCGTGTCCACCATGCGCCGTTACTAAGCGCGCTCTCTCTTGGTCATCTCAAGCCGGGAATCGCATCGTGGCTCGCCCGGTCATATCCAGCCCGTTTTCCTCTTAGATCAGTGAACAGAAAATCATCTTGATGCCCCGTTGCTTAAGATAGCAACACCAAGATGACACTGTCGCCTCGCAAGAACATCTTGCTAATGAAGCGGTCCTTGTTCACTGGTCGTCCCTTCTTCCCATCTGCTAATCGTGGAATCTCGGTCCACATCTCCTTCACGTTTTCCAAAACCATATTGCAGTGGCGATCGAATGCCTTCACTCTGCAGAGCAATTTTCGGTTGTTGCGACATGAAATGAGGACTTGAGTGTGCTGTCGAACGGCGGTCTGGAGCAGCGAGAGTGGGCCTGATGTGAACTCGTGTGTTTCGAGAAGGGAGATCTCGTATTCTCTGCGATTACTATCAGTATATATGCATCACATTTGAGCAGCTAATGTCGGCTGAATAGATACATACGTGAGCTCTGCGCGTGGCTTGCCCAGCAATTCTCTGTTCGCACGTCAGCGATTGTCGCAATATCAATCTCATATCGGCAGTCAAGCTTACTGGATCTTTGCGTCTGATGCTCCCGAAGCGGCCATATTTGCTGGTGTTGTGGTATTGTAAGGATCGCTTCGAATAGATGTCGTCGCTGTTGGACTTCACTTTTCGCGATGCAACTCGGCGAAACTGCGGCTCGAGATCGAAGATCTGGCACGTGCTACCAGCCATCTAGCGCGACGTGGGATTGCTTGGCATTCTTGGACGCGTTGAAGCTATAGCTTTGATCTCTCTACTTATCTCTCCTCTACAACATCCACCTCCAACACCACGACACGGCCTATTTCTGCACGCATTGTTGCCTGTTCGATATCATCTGACTTGTCGGAGGTGTCACTTGATCGTTTTCAGCATTCCGCGTCTGCTTTCGAACGATATCCGACTCGCGTTTGCACCTTCTGGACGTATCGACGTGTATGGGACTGCCACACGCCATTCACCACAGTATGCTGTAGCACGCACGCAGCTCTCAGCCCGATAGCGAGGGGCTACAAAGCGTTCCGCTTCTTCAATTCCAACTTACGCCATTACATCAACCTCGAGCAAAATGGACGATGAGGACTTCGCGAGCATACCCACGCGTCCCATGCGTGTCAAGGTCCTATACACCTTTGATAAGGAAAGCAAGACGACGTGTCTAGCACGGCTTCCAAATACGCTCAATATACCTGCTGTCGCAATCGATGAGCAATCGCAAGTCGGTGTCATCGAGCTGCAGCAGTGCATTCAGACAATCGTCACTGCATCGCCCGAGATCTTGTCTCAACTCGATAATGGCGACTTCTCTGTCTACTCCTTCGACTACAGTGAGTTTGATGCGCCCGTGGTGGGTCAGGGTCGACTCTCATCACTGCTGTCAACTTCCACTCCTCAAGTGCAGTGCGACAAGACTATGATCACTGGCCGTGTCTGCAAGAATATTGCTCTCTTCAATAATGGAGTCAAGGAGACACTGGAGGTCAAGTTCAAGTTGACACCCATATCAAGGCCGTCGCACGCTGAGCTGACGAGAAGCGATTCCATGCGTAGCCTCAGTCCTGCTACCTCATCTGGTTTCGACCCAAACGCATGGAATCATCAAAACAGAGCTCAGCAGCAGACGAACGACTACTTCAACATGGACTTCCTATCTCCAAGTGGCAACAATGATGCACAGTCATTAGAAGCCATGTTCGGCATGGCTACCGAAAGCGGTGGCGATGTCAGCGGACTTCAGCAGTCCGGAGGCGTGGGAATCCCACAGACCCCGAACAACGCAACCTTTTCTTACAACCCCGCGTTTTCTTCCCAGTCTCACAGCGCACCAGGCACCCGAGCTGGAAGCCCAATGATGAGTTCCAAACCCAGCCAGCGGAATCACGACTTACGTCACCAGAGCTTCTCAGGAAATCCATCTGAACTTGCGGAACAAAATCGGCCCGTTTCACGTGGAAGTGTAAGAAGTGAATCTGGCACATCTCACGCACAACGACAGCCATCAAAGCAGACCTTCGAACAGCAAGCAGCTCAGCCACCGACTAGGGTTTTCTATAACGAAGATGGCCAGCCACGCAAGCGAGCGAAGGTCACTCAGGCTGACTGGCGCGGCAAATCGTCTTTCGGCTCCAAGTCTTCCGATCTTCGCGTTACCGCTGCCACTGCTTCATCAATGCGCATGTTTCGGCCTATTGCCAAGAAGCCTTCTGCCCCGGGCAGCGACCTGGAACCACCACCTCGCGTCCCAACACCTGTCCCAAATCGAACCAGACCTTTTCAAAGAATGCCGTCTGCGCCCGTGCGAAGCGCACTTCGACAAGCTTCCGTTGCAGAGTCAGACTTCATGTCGGACATGGAGCCAATGTCGGATGCAATGACTTCTCCTGAGGGCAGCTCTCCCGGAAATAGTGCTAACGGTGAAACGCCCATGGATATACCTTCATCACCTCCTATTGTGCCAGGCTACAACATGCCTCAGCCAAGTAGTCCTGGTCTGCCTGCACTACCACCCTCTCGTATGGTTGATAGTGGATACATGAGCGAACGTGGATATCATAGCGGTGCAGTCATGGAGAGTTTAGAAGATGACGAAAATCGTAGTCCGGATGCTGATGACTTGGAAATGGCTGCTCATTATCGATCTCGCAATCATCTGCACGGATCCATCGTTAAGACCGAAGGATCTCCTGTGGAAGAAATGCCGAGTGCTTATCGGATGTCCTCTGAGGTTCCTCACGAGCTGCCCATCGATGTCCACCCGCTGCCGGACACTGCAGGCCATCAACGGTATGTTGCCAACGATGATGAAGAGCTATTCAGCGAGCTTTTCGGCGAGCTTGATAGTGGATTCGAGACTGACCTCGGCCTAGACCACGAGCAATGACTGCAAGCACAGCAATGTCTCCAGGCGAAGATCGAACGCCTATGCCAGAAGCTGCAGGCTCGAGACGCGGTAGCTTGGCTTTGCCACCACAAATGCCTCAACCAAAAGCGTCGTCCCGACCTCCGCCAAAGCAAAAGCGACGACCACTGCAGCGATCCAGGACTACCACAAATGACTCAGAGGCCGGCTCACCTGCTCCTAGTGACACCGAGGGCCGTCCACGTGGCGCAGGTCGGTCAGGCTCGGGTGCTCCTCGTCGCATCGCGATCGAGAAGAAGCTCCAACAGTCTATCGCAAATGGAGAAATGCCCATGTTCTGCTCTCACTGTGGAGCAATCGAAACCCCGACTTGGCGGAAACTATACGTGAAGAACGTGGACGGCAAGCCTGGCCGACTAGATTCTGTGGAGGGTGAAGGCGAGACGATTGGCATCGAAGTCACGGAGCGTGACGACGATGGTGAATCAACCAAATTCGTGATTCGCAAAAGCATGAAGAAGACCAAGAACTCTCTACCTGGAGTAGGGTTCGAGGATACTGTTGTCTGCAATCCTTGTGGTTTGTGGTTCAACAAGTTCCGTGCGATGCGCCCGCCGGACAGGTGGAACCGAAAGTCGGCATCCAGGAAGTCGAAGAAGATGAGGGCAGAGGACTTTACGGATGGTCCCGAGCCTCAATCTGAGGCGTTCTTCACGGATCGGGTCATTCCAGAGGAGGCCATCGCCGAAGAAAACGAACCCGAAGATGCTACGGAAGGCGCCACAGACGCAACTCAACCACAAAAAGCGCCCATCGCTCGGCCACGAGCGAACAGCATGCAAGCCCAGCCACGTCGAGCTGCCAGTGATGACGGCAACGTTCGTCGGCCACATCGAGACGCTTCGTTCATGCGTGCCATCCAGTCAAGTCCAGTCCGACCTCAAGGCTCTCAAGACAGCCCGATTGAGCTTGATGTGACGCCAGAGCAACCTACGAGACGCCTCCTGTTTCCATCGCCCCGTCGCGAAGGTGAGGAGAAGACGCTCAACGGCGAAGACATTCCACGCCCTCAGTCTGCACCTTCTCCAAGCAAAGGCTTGGGAGGTAAGAAATCTGAGAAAGTTGTCTTCGTCGCTGAGCAGACTAATGTCAACGTGTTTGAGGCTTTCACATACGATAAAGAGAACATGGCGCCGCCAATCGACGAGAACGATGATCTCTCGCACCTCTTCGAAGGCTCGCCAAGCGCGGTGTTCAAGACTCCCGCGCGCAAGACGCCTTCGAAGAGCACACCTCGATCGCGGAAGCAGCAGAATTTTGATGATCTGTTGAAGACACCTACGCAAAACAGCCGCAAACGCAAACCTCTCACTCCAAACGCAAATGCCGCTAATAATGCCGATATTAGCATGAACGACTTCATGACCTCTCCCTCTTCATCTCGCTACTTCTTGCGCTCCACCCCAAGCAGACTCGACCGCACTCCAGGTGGTCGCAGTGTGAGTGGCGGTAGCCAAGGAGGTCGAAATGGAGGCAGCAACGACGTGTCGCCCTTCTCAAGACACCTTGCACAAATGCTCAACGACTCTTCCAACGGCTTGAGCGATCCAGCCGCTTTCACTAGCCCGAATCGGCAGTTCGATTTCAGTGATCTGCCAACTTTCACGATTCCAGGTAGAGACATGGATTGGAAGGGTCTGGATGAAATTCTGAGCAGTGAGTTTGCTGGATTCTCGGAGGGTATGGGCGATGCTTAGATAGCAGCTCCCACTTGGATGTGGATTATGATTGATAATGAGATGGTATACTACTGGCCTATGGGTCGTGATAATAGACACGAATATAATGCACACATAATTGTGGTGCGAAAGCAATACTGCCGTCTTTCTCATCTTATTTTCGTTGCCGTCTATTGACTAACCTAACAACTAAAGCATAGAAGTCTATTATCTACGCGAACTGCTCTCTAGGCTGTTGCGAGAAGTACTTATTATCTAACATAATCGGTCCTTACTAAGTAGGTATATTCTTATTTTTAAAAACTCTAAGCTTTTAAGCCGTACCCTCTTAGCTCTACCTACTATACTAATTAATTAGTAAACCAAGTATTTACTATCGCTCTATATAGTCTATAGTTCTAATAATTAGTATTATTACTCGTTAGTATAGTTACTATTACTCCGCTAAGCCTCTATTACTCTAGTACCTATCCGCTAGTATAGTACCTTACTATCGCGTCTTCCGAGTAGTAAATTTACGTATATAGCTCCGCTTAGCGACTAAGATAAGGCTATTATCGAGTAGCTCTTTAAGACTAGCTTATTAGTAAAGGATATATAGTTATTATAGCGCTCTTAGTATAAGACTAGCTCTTAGTTAGCGATTAAGTATTATAGTATAGATATAAAGAGGTATAGTACTATATTTAGACCTAAGGGCAAACTAAGTCGCCTAAAGCGAATACTACTATATATAAGAGACTTTATACTAGATATTCTTACTACTAAGGGTACAATTTAGATAGATAAGATATAAGATTAATTAGTCCTTAAATATAGCGTATATATCGGCTTAACGACTATTTAGAGGTATATTAAGAATAAGGACTTTACTAATAAGATAGGATAGCGATAGGCTTCTTAATAAGACCTATAAGCTAAACTAGTATACTTAATTAATATATCGGAATAGATAAGTAAATAGATTATCTTTATTAATAAGATATACTATAGCGAGTAGTTAGCTATCTAGAGGCGTAGATAGGTACCTAAAGGGTTCCCTTATATTACTAAGGATTATCTATATAGACTATAGCGATATAGTATACCTCCGGCGTATATAGTAGACGGCTAGCTTCTAGGAGCGACTCTTATTAAGTAAGGTAGTATTAATAGCTAGATATTCTTA